>JANHZU010004739.1:2237-14344 GCA_032468055.1 Acrochordus granulatus
CTGTTAGGTTGGCAGGAGCTGGGGCAAGTAAGAGGAGCTCACCCCATTATGTAGTGCCTGGGTCTCATACATGATCTGCCGACCTTCTAGCAGACAAGCCTTGTGTTTTAACTGATAGACCACAGTGCCCCTCAATCCTCAATTTACAACCAGACATTTAGTAACTATTTTAAGTACACCAGTACTGAAGAAAGTCACTTACAATTGTTGCAGCATCCCAACTGGATCAGGATCCAGATGCTTGGCAACCAGCATGCATTTATGCTGACTGCTGTGTCCTGGGATCATGTGATCACTATTTGCCATCTTCCCAATTGGTTTCTGACAAGCAAAGTCAATGGGGGAAACCAATTCACTTAACAACAATATGATTCACTTAACTACTGCAGTGATTCATTTAACAATCATGGCAAAAGTTTTAAAATCAAGCATGACCCATTTAACAACTGCATTGCTTAGCAACGGAAATTCTGGTTCCAGTTGTGGTTGTAGGTCAAGGACTACTTAAAGTCCTTGTGCTTTTGCTGCCTGTTTCAGTGGCTGATTTAATTTCTCCTTCTATGATCTGGAGGACCTGACTTGCTTTTTAAAGTTCCCATTTATTTATCAGAGATGATTACCATACTGGATCATCTATGAAAAGATCGATAAACTTGGTCCTATGAGAGCTAATGGTTAGCTTTTCCTCATCACAATAGATGGTTAAGATCCAAAGACTTCTCCTGAGTCCAAACTACTTTGAGGAAAAGATAGCTGCATCATTTAGCTGCCTATTATTCCATGAGCAGGAGTGTGAGATTTCTTTTTGATCAGAATTAGAATAACGGAAGTCAGGTACGTTTTGAAGAAAGTGGGATCCAAATACAGCCCCATTTTGCCCCTTGCTGTATTGGTATTTTGAATCTAACTTAAATAAAGTTTTTATGCAGCATCTTAATTAAGACTTAATGAATTTACATTTATTTATAATAAAAAATATCAAATGCATTTCAATCCAATCAGATAAAAACAAGAAGGGTAAAATGGCCAGAGAGTTAACATAATTACAGACCACCTGGAAGAACTAAATCAGGTAGATAGGACAATCAATTTCACTAAAAAATAACCGACTCACATCTTGGGAATATTTTTTATCAAACCCTATCCATAGGCAGAGATGAAAGCTGATTTCAAATTAGCCAACATAACAGAGCGTCATGGGGTGAGAGAAGGTTTTTCTACTAAAAGTAAATTGTCGCATACTATTCTTCCCTCTCAAAACCACCTCAGTGAAAATAAGATTTGGGAAGTGTTATTCTGTCTTTTTAATAGCTTTGTGAACATGAGTTATTGATGTATCCACCAATATCTGCAATCTCTCAGCTGATATTCTGTTCTCAACCTCATTGATATGTTACTTGGTGATGTCTAGTGGTGTCCAAAACATTTCAGATCTGAGCCATTTTGAACTGAAATAATTCCATGCTTGTTTTGAGTATGAAATATTCTGTCTTGTGTTCAAAGCACTTCCAAAACAATCAAAACATCCCGTCTTGTGCTCAAGTAGCCCTTTGACACTTGAAACACTTGTTTCAAACTTGAGATGGAATGCTTTGAATTCAAACTGGTTGAGATTCGAAGCATTTTGAATATACCTTCTCTCATCTGTTTAACAATATGTATTACAACCTTTTGAATGCTTGCCAAAATTGTTATTTTAATGGATAAATTTTGAGAAATTTTTCAGGTGCTGTATTTTCCAATAACAAAATGCACCCGTTCTTATTCAGTGGTTTGTTTGTTTTTTTTCTGGATAAATATTTCAGGACCGAGTGGCTTTGCTGAAAAAAAAAAGTACATGGTTTATTCATTTCAGCCAAATCTTCTGCTGGGCTTCAGGTCCATCTTACATTTCCTATATGAGATTTAGGTCTTGAACCAAAGTCTGTTTGTCCTATTTGCCTAGCTTGGTTCACTTCTTTTGGATTTCTCTTGCTGGTAACCACTGACAATTCTCCAGTCTGTCTTTGTGTCAGGAAAAAGAAACAAAACTGTCAGAATTTGCAAAGAAAATCTTTATTTCTAAAGTGGGGCATTTAAAATAACCAACAGTGAGCGTTACAACCTTGTAAAACAAAAGTGACTTTTTCCTAAGAGTGAAGTCATTTGCCTCAAACAAGGACTCCAGATCTGGAAGGAAGTTCAGTTTTTGTTGCTAAAGCTTGAAAAAAGGCACCACATTTATTGTCTTGCAATCTTTGGTCTCCTTGTGATTTTGAGTGGTGATCATTTGTCTCTTTTTCCAAATAATGGAGTCCCCTGTATTTTGTGTACACATTTGTGACATTGTTACTGAATAAATTTAAATAATAAAGCTATTAAGAGATGTTAAGCATGGATGTAATTTGTCATGCATATTGGCATCTCCATCTGGCACATTTGAGCAAATGTCATAGTTCCTGTTGCCATCTTCTTTACTCCTTTCCTTTTGTGAACCTGACTTCTGAGCAGTGACAAATTCCGATATCTAGCAGCGGGGATGGTGGTTCCTCCTTTAGTCTGGCAGTCTGGGAGTGCTCCATTTTGAAGATTCACAAACAATAGCCATGGCAAACAGCACATTAGCACAAATATGTCTAGTATACCTTCTATAACAGTTCCTCCACCAATTTCATTTGGTAACAGTTCATGGTGTCTTGCTAAATTAGGAACACCCAGAATCTTTGGTCTCCAGTCAGATAGCTTTTTAAAAATAAAATGTAAAAGAATTGTTTTTTGATATTTTCAGTGTGGCTCATTCTCAAAATATAACTGTTGAATCAAGGAAAAAAAACCCAGTAATTTTCTAAAAAAACCCAGTTATTTCTAATATGACATGTAGAAATAACTGTGCAATTCAGAAGAAGAAATAAACATTTATCTTCCTTAAGACTGATTGCTTTCCTGATCAGCTAGCTTTAACCATGCTTCTAAAGATGCTGATTGGGCTATAAACCAGGAGATTATGAGTTCTAGTTCTGCCTTTGAAAAAACGCTAGCTGAGTAATTATGGACCAATCCCTCTCTGTCAGCCCTAAGAAGGAGGCAATGGTAAACCACTTCTGAAAATTCTTGTCAAGAAAACTGTGGGAACTTTTCGAAACAGTCTCTGAGAATGATTGAATGGAGGGAAGAAGCCTCTACTCAGTCCTACTTTCACTCAAGAGGGTGACCATTAATGATTCAAGGACACAGTTGCAACTCAGCCATTGCAAACTGTAGGATTCCAGCTCTCTGTATAGCATGCCCCAAATTTAAACCCTCTATTTCTTTCTACAACTCTTACAGTACATCATAACTAACTGAGACCCATTTGTTTCTCAGTAGGAGAAACAGTTGTTCCCTGTACATTGTTGTGGGACTGGGCTAGTCTGCTGTCAGGTCCTGTGGTCTGATTTTACCAGCCTTTGCACCTTGGCTATCTTGACTCCTATCTCCCATAAGGCAGGAATTGTATAAATGTAATAACTGTTGATTTTAAATATTTCTTTATCATCTTTAATCAAAAAGATTTTCAAGAGTCTGTTGAAGTGTGAATAAAACTGTTCACACAATTCAATAAGGAATGTTTCAGCCAAGAATGAAGACATAAAGGGATCTTGTCAGATTTGCAGATGACACTAAATCAAATGGGACAATAATACTCTGTCAGAAGAAAAGAAAGATTTGGAATTACCTCAGTAGGATAGAACAATGGGCTACTAACAGTAATTGTTGTTATTGAAACATAGTTGAGGAAAATGCAGTTTTTCATTTGTGAATAATATATGTGCAGGTTGGGACTGGCTTGGTTTGGATTTTATAAAAATAAACTTTTACAAGCTGTAAGGGTCAGCAGTGTGACATCACTGCAAAAAAGAAAAAAGAAAAGAAAATGCAGTTCAGAAGCCAAATTCAATAGAAATAGTTTCCAAATCACAAGAAATAATAGTTTGATTTCATTCTGCCTTGATCAGAGTCCACCTCAACTAATACATCCAGTACTGAGCGCTGCATTTGAAGGCAGGTTCTGAGAAACTGGAACTGGTGCAGAGAATCATAATGAGTGGACTGAAAACTTAGGAGGAGACACAGAGAAGACTTGGGCACAATAGCACTTTCATGCACCTGAAGGGATCCAAGCCAGACCCTATTTTGTGTGACTCTAAAAAACAGGACACAGAATAATGGATTTCAGTTCCTTGAAAGAAAATTCCAGTCAAATGTTAGAAAAACTAATACTGACTGGTGGAACTAATTACCCAGTGAAATTGTGGGTTCTTCTTCACTGTGTATGTTCCTGAAGAGCTGGACAGCTCTGTTAGGGATGCTTTAAATTAAAACCCCATACTGTATAGGATATTAAAGGTAAAGGTTCCCCTTTCAGTTGTGGCTGACTCTAGTGAGTGGTGCTCATCTCCAATTTCCAGCCGAGGGAGCCAGAGTTGTCCAAAGACGCTTCTGTCTCATGTGGCTGGCATGACTATGTGCCGAGGTACAGGGACTCTGTTACCTTCCCACCAATTTAAGCAGTACCTCTTTATCTAGTGGCATTTTTACATGCTTTCGAACTGCTATGTTGGCAGGAGCTGGGGCAAATAACTGGAGCTCACCCTGTTATGCAGTGCCTGGGTCTTGAACTTGGGCTACCAGCCAACAAGCCCAGTGTCTTAACCATTCAGCCACTATGCCCCCTCTAATATAGGATATTAGGCTCCATAATTGGTCCTGAACCAATTCCACTGTAATATCTTCTTCCAATAGCAATGGAGAAGCCAGAGAAGGTGAAGAAAACTGATGGATCTCTGATTCAGATACTGTTTTGTTGCTGAGCACTGGCGTGGTAGGAAAGACTGGCTGCTTCATTACTGCTATGGCTGGAGTTCCGGGAGCTGAAGTGGATTTTTCTCAGGACTAGCTGGCTGGGGTTGGCTGGATCCTCTGGCCTTCCAGGAGCAGATCAACATCTGTTTTGTTACCAGTTTCCATACTTCCTCTGGAAAGGAACTTTGGCCATAATGATGTGGTTTTCTGCATCACTCACTTGTCATTGAACAAGACAGTGAACACCATCTGTTTTCACAACTTACAGAGTGGTCTTAAGATCCATTTTAGTATGCATGGATCTTACTCACCAAAATAATTTTACTCACCAAAATGGCAGGGTCTTACAATGAGACCAAGACATGTGTCGAGATAACCATTTGTTTTACACAAAGGGGAAAAATGTATTCTCTATTCCTTTCTTAGAATTGTATTTCACCCTTTGTGGATTATCAGATAATGTGATAATCTTGATTAACCAGATCTTATCTCCTCTCACCCCACCCATGTTCCTGTAGTTCTACCAAGTCACACATGTGGAAATCCAGGAAGGCTTCAGAATGGAATTCAGCAAGGCACAACATTCAGTGTGGGAGACAAAGTGCGTTACAGCTGCAACCCGGGTTTCATTTTGGAGGGGCATGCGTTGCTTACTTGCCACGAGAGCTTGGAAAATACTGCAACCTGGGATTTCCCTCTGCCCTTCTGTCGCGGTAGGTGTTCTTCATTGTCTTTTATTTTGGATTTTCTTAATGTGTACCATGGATGTTTGCCATCATTGGAAATGACTTAGCGAGAGATATCTAGATAGGAGTCAAATCTTATTGTAGGAATTTGGACAGAGGGGAGTTCAGTTAAATTCTTGTGCAAAAGGAAAGCTGAATTATGTATCTGCATATATTATCCAGCAGACTTGCATATTTTATTAAGCATAATTCATCCACTTTATGCTAATACGCACATATAGTGGGAGTCAGGTTGTGTTTTGAACCTCTGGAGACTTTATTCATCTATCCTATTCACTTTTGTAATTTCAGCAAGCATGTACTTTTAAATATACATTGACAGCCATAAGAACATTTTTTTTAAAAAAATCAGAATTAAGTTTATTGAGAAATTGAATAATATATTTTTTTCGATGTACCCTCACAGAGTTGTGGCATCTGTATAATCTAACCTTGCATAATATAGGTAGGCAAGAATACATTTTTCTTCAGTTGGTTTCCATGCTAGTTCTGGATGTATAGAAAAGCCACTTAATTCTCTGTCATTCTAATCATCTCACATGGGATTAGCTGGTAAATTAATACACAGAAGCTTATGCTTTATTTTATCATAATATCAGTTCTTCCTGCTCATATATCTTACCTCCCTCATATATCCTCAGTGTCCTTCAGCACAGTATCTTGTATTGACTTCTTTATTGAACCTTTGAGCAAGTAATCAATTAACAGTCCTGGGATGGAGCATTGATCTGGCATTTAAATTGAGTCAAGATGGTTTGCTAACTGACGGATAATTCTTGGTACTTTCCTAAAGAAATAGCATAGCTGGGTTGCATGTATATATTTATGTCTATGAAGGCCTTCAAGTCAGTGTTGACTTCTGGTGACTGCCTGGACCAGTCCTTGAAGTTTTTTTTGTTCAAGACTTCCAGAAGTGTTTTGCTACTGACTCCTTCCTAGGGCTGAGAGAGAGAAACTGGCCCAAGGTCACTCAACTGGCCTTGTGTCCAAGGCAGGACTAGAACTCACCATCTCCTGGTTTCTAGCCTGATGGATTACATTTTTAACTTGCACTTATGTGTTGCTTCTGTTATGGTGCTGGGAATTTGAGAAATGTTTCCAACACCATTGGAGTCGTACCGGTGAAGGACGTTCTACCTCTCCATTTTTCATCCCTAAAATTAACACCATCCTTCTTGAATTCATGCTGAACTGTTCGCTGCACTGAAGAACTTTGTTTTAATTTGGTTGTAGAAAATAATCACTTGATATTTAGCACTGGATTTATTTATATTTTCTACAGGACTGAGGATGGGGGAGGTCCACGTCTAAAGATTAGGGCTACCTTTAGGACTAAACCAAACTAGCTTGCTAGTTTTTGTTAATACTCTCAGAGGCCTGTGAACAGAATCCATTCTCTTTCGAACATTGAAACAAGAATATATTTAGCTGGACAATTTTGTCCTTGATTTCTGTTGCCTTTTGATTTTAATGTTAAAACATTTAGGACATCTATATTTTGGACTGCAATTGTTAACTATTTTTAGAAATGTTTCAATATATTTTTACTTTTTGGATTATGACCTTTTAAGTGTCAATCCCAGGTACGTGTTTGAGAAGAGTGGAGTATATGTTAAATAAATAAATATATTGGATATATTTCTCACTTCTAAGCAACAAATAATCAAATCACATTTGACTTAGCTTGTTGTGTGTGCACGCACACACCTTTGAGTCAGTATTAACTGGGTGACTTCTTTGAAAAGTTTCTGCAGCTTTCTTCACAAGATTTTCAGAAGCAATTTGTCACTGCTTCCTTCCAAAGACTGAGTCAATGAAAAAAGAAAAACAAGAAAGTACTAAAATTTAGAGCATTTTCTTTCTGAAAAGAAAATCACCAAAATTGTAAAATATAAGGTTTGACCCTAGAAGGTAATAATTTTGTTCAAAGAATTTTAGCAAGGTTAAACTTCTTTCTCTATGATGCCCTCTTTTGATCTTCAGTGTAGCATTTAAGGTGCCAATAATGCAACATATTAGCAGTCCAAAAGAATGTAAAAATGGAAGTAGATAAATAGATACCATCTTTGTAATAGCGATCCATGCGTCTTGGTATATAGTCATGGCGGCCACATGACCATGGAAGCATCTTTGGGCAACGCTGGTTCTACAGCTAGGAAATGGAGACGAGCACTGTCCCCTAGAGTCAGCCATGACTGGCAGGAGAGGCCTTTACCTTTTATACAACACACTAGATTTATCATACTAATTCAGAATCTTTATTTACTATGATAGACTTAGTAAATCTTTACATTATAGCTTGTAATTTACTTTTGATGTTTTATTTATAATTTCATTTCTGTGGCCACCTTTTCAATCAACTTTCACTGCTTGAACTCATCCATCATATCATAGTGTGGTGTGTAAACCAACCTACCACATAGTATGTATGGTATTTCTTAAAAATAAATTGACTCTAATATATTGCCAAGGATACAGCTGATTCCCAAATGGCAATATTTTTTGTTTCTCAGCATTACAGCCCAATCACTTTGTTTACTGTGTGGGGGGGAAAGCAAGAGGACAAAGTGTTTGGTATACCTCCTCTAGCTCTGAAGCAAAGATATAAATTTAACAAGTAAATAGAATTAAAAAAAATGTTTAAATCTGATTGCAAATGGGCCTTTTGAAAGTAGCATTTTAATTCACGGGGAGGGGAAGCATGTGCAGCAGCCTTCATGCTTGGTCCAAAAGCTTCAGTAGGTGCAGAATACAATGACCAGACTAATGGATGGAATGTGTGGCCTTACACATATTACACCTTGATTGATTCAAATGCACAGGTTGCCAATTAGCGACCCAGCCATATTCATGTGTAGTGCAGCAGGTAAGATGATGGTCTTGCATTGTGAAAGACCCTTGGTAATGGAAACATGTTAAATAACTCTTGGCCAGTCACTCTCTTTGTCACTTCAACCTACCCTCTGGGATTCCTGTTATGAGGATAAAATGAAGGGAAATCACCATCAGAGTTTCCTTGAACTCTTGAGGAAAAGGCAGGATATAAATCTAAAACATGTCAGGCTCCCAAACCCAAGAAAGTCCTGCAGAGTTACTTCTACATAATATCCTTTATTGTTCCTTACCTATAGATAGAAATCTTGCCAAACTAAAGCAACTACTTGCATCATTAAAGATATACTCTGAGAACTTCTAGGGGAGAGCTGTCTTGACTCTTTCTTCCAACCAAACTTTCTACAGTTTGCTCTCTCTTGGTCCTTTGGAATGCAGCCCCTCCTTCCTGGGAATCCAAATTATATTCCACCACACAAATGATGTAATAAATAAATTTGGGAATAAACCTAGCAATTGTTTAATTGCATAGATGGCTTCACAGCCATGGAGGGCCCTTCCAAAGTTATTTTGGTAAGTAATTAGCACTTTTAGCAGAGAGAAAACAGATTATTCCCTTTTAATTATCCATAGTTGTTGTGGGCCTGTTTCTTGTTGGTGCTCATTAAAGTTTGATCATATTTTCATAGAGGTCTTCATGTTTCTCTTGAAATTCCTCAATGATGTATTCATGATTTTGAATAAGAGAGAAATGTCAGATGATACGGGAACATTTCCAGAAAAAATAGGTGACTTTTATCAAGTATCCTTAATCTTTCTTTCTTTTGTGTCATAGTTGGCTCCTCCCATATCTTCTGTATATTTTATTTAAGTGAATTTGTACTGAGAATGGTTGCTGACAAAATGTCTTTTAGAGCAGCCTTTCTCCTCTAGTAGCCTCACAATATGTTGGACCCATGTTTCCTAGGGCAATGGGAACAGTAGTCCCTTATCCTGGGAGAGCATGGATTTAATGCTTAGATTATTATTTAAAAACAGAAAAAAAATAGCAGGGGCCTGGAAGAAACTGTCTTTGTTTTTGCAGGGAACAAATCTGCTATTACTAGAAAGACTGCACTCTTTATTTCAAAGGCCATTTTGAAGATGACAGAACACTCAGAATTGATTGGGGTTAAGTGAAGGGTGACAACTTACGTGAACATATCCTACTGTTTTCTTTGCATCTGTTTGTATTTTTGTATCAGCTTTATATGTTTGATATGGTCAAATGGCTTGATCAATAAAGTTTCTATTCTGTTCTATAAATGGACTATTTGCAAAGCTCAAGGAAGGGCTTTTTTTTCTTTTTTTTTGTACTGTTTTAAAACATTGGCATTGTATTCTGTGCTTAGAAACAGTTACTGTCAGCAGTAGCAGGAGTATCAATTATTGACTGCCACCCGCAGCCCATTAAGGGAGAGTTGCCCAGAGAATCCCTGTTCTCTTCTGGAAATTAGGATCATGTCACTGCACAGCCTCTTCTGAATTTGTAGCTCTGTTAAGACAATGATTGCATTCCTTCAGATTATTTGCCTGTTCCAATTAGCTTTGTTTAGCTTTCGTGGGAGAAGCTTAGAAATCAAGGGAAGGCAAGTGAGATTCTAATCTTGAAGGGCTCTAAGAGTTGCTTCTCCCCTTTCTTTTTTCATCTGGTCTAGAAGAAATGCTGCCATGCCCAAATGCACCTGCAGAAAGAATTTTATGAAATTGGCACTCAAATGATTTGATCCAGCACCCCAAATTCTTTTCATAATGGCTTCTTTAACAAGTGCATCTTACCCATAGAACCGAGGCATGACCTAACCATGGGAAAAGCTAGGAAGAAAATCTCCAAGAATATCAAATTGGGCTCCCCATGTCTGGGATGGAGATCCTCTATAGGTGTTTCTAACCAAACAGTGTTGGGATGCTGACTTCAGAAGTACAAGTAATTCTTGTTTAGCAACCACAATTAGGAATGGCAACTTGGTCATTAAGTAAAGCGATTGCTAAGTGAAGCTGGTACTGTGCTTATGATCTTACTTCAGCTTTCCTTAGCTGTAAGTTTCTGTGAAGGACATAAATGTGAGGATGAGTCACAAAGTTACTTTTTCATCACCTCTCTGGTTGTCACTCCTCATATCCCCATAACCCTATTGAGACAAAGTGATACACACATTATAAAAATACTAAGATCTACCATCTGCAATCATTTTTCTAGATGGCATTTTATAACTAAAACTAGCATATGAAGGTAGACAAATGGCAGAAGGAAATGAGCCCTCATCAGCCAATTAGTTATAGGATGGAATTTGGTGGTCTTTTTGTGACATAATTGGCTTTGGATCATCCCTTTGGGGAAAACATGATGACTTCAGTTATCCTCCAGAGAAAGAAGAAGCTCAGAGAATGTCTTTATTTGCTATATTATATATAGCTCCTTAGTGAAAGCATCTCAAAGCAGTTTACAGTAAAGAACAATAATTAATAGAACAATAAAAGCATATTTAAAAAATAGGCAGGAAAACGGGGGAAAGCTGTGAATAAAAATAGTTTGTCTTTGAATAAAGTGAATCAAGTTTTCAGAAACAAGTACTAAACTACACAAAATAAGACTTTTAATAACTGCCTGAAAAAAAAAGCATATTGAAACTCATTAACTCTCAGGCACATTTATTAAAGGCAGAGAATTTTGGAGAACCACAGTAAGAGCCCATGCTAAATTTCAGGAGAAAAACACAGTCAGCACATTGTAGTTTTGGACACAGATATAAATAATCTAATTGCCAGGCTCTGAAGAGAATCATTATTGAAACTTTGCTGCAGTAGAAATCTGATAGGTAGACTTTCTATGTCAGTATTCCACACTCAGATTCTTTGGAAGACAGATAGAGTCAAAGTTGCTAAGCCCTATTCTTTAAAAATCATTGGAACTGGTACTGCTGTCTCCAGGAACTTTTTGAGATGAAATCTCTCTTGCATGGCAAGGAGGCTGAGAAAGAGGCACCAAAACTGGCTGAGGGTATCTATTTCATGCAGGGGTAACCATTGCTGATTTCTAAACAGTGTCTCTTTCATCTTCAGCAAGTGATGGCACATTGGCAAGATTGACTGATTTCAGAGGATGAACAAGTTTAGCTCTAGATTAATACTTAGGTGAGGGGCCGTCTGGTAATTCCAAGGCTGTAGGATGGCTTAAGACAGGCATGTCCAAACTTGGCAACTTTGAGATGTATGGACTTCATCTCCCAGAATTCCTCAGCATGCTATGCTGGCTGAGGAAATCCCTCAGCATGCTATGCTGGCTGAGGAAATCCCTCAGCATGCTATGCTGGCTGAGGAATTCTGGGAGTTGAAGTCCATACATCTTAAAGTTGCCAAGTTTGGACATGCCTGGCCTAAGAAGTAAAAAAAAAAAATCTCAAGGAAAGGAAGTGGTAAATCAAACTTAGGTAATGCTGCCAAGAAACTAGATGAATGCAGTCACCATTGAAAGGCAACATATACCTGCCTTTAACTTAAACATTAAAAGTAAACTTTCTAGATGGTAGGAATATTTTAGCTATTTTTTTAAAAAAACAAGCTGTGCTCATATAGCACAGTACTGACATAATAATACAGTGGTGCCTCACAAGACGAGTAACTCGCAGGACGAGAAACTCGCAGGACGAGCAAAAAATTTAATCAAAA
>JANHZU010004739.1:14444-29494 GCA_032468055.1 Acrochordus granulatus
TTACTTGGTTAACGTGAGCATCAGTATCCAGGCTGGGGATGATGGGGGTTGAGATCCAACTCATCCAGATGACACTGGCATTGGGAAACAGTGCAGTAAATGACATGGGCAGAGGTTATGGTGAAAAGGAAATGGGCAGCCAACAGTCTTTTTTGCCAGATTTTACAAAAGAACTTCGAATGAAATCCGGCTTTGGTGACAGGGATGTAAGTAGGTGCAATCCGAATCTGTATCGTGCTCATTTTGGACATTTGCGTTCCCCTGGCAGTTGGCAGGGAGCAAGCTTTCTGCAAGAACGAGTTGTAAATCCCTTGTATAACACATACTATCTCAGGGAGGAAGGTCACTGCTTATGGGAAGGATGTGTATGTGTACAAACTGGCCCACAATGCTGGCCTGTGCTGATGTCAAGAAGTATGCAGCGCACACATGTGCTTGGAGCTTACAAGCAAACACACAACCCTGTTTTCTCCCTTTGTTTTGTTTTCTTGCCTGCCTCAAGCCCAGCCTCTGGTGTTGCAACCATTGTGGGTGTGTATGTGTTCCTTCACTAGCAGGGACGTGGCTGAAACAGGCCGTTCCAGGAAGGGGGGCTGCTCCGCTGAACAGAATTTGTTCACAAAGTCCTGTGACTAGACAGACACATTCTTCTTATCACGGGCTGGGACTGTTTGTGTCTGCCTGAGTGCAAGCAGCACACCAATCCCTTCTTTGTGCGACACCCAATCAACAAAACGCTGAAGCTGCCCTCCTCCCAGCAGGGTGCAAAAAACAGTCGGATTGGATATTATGATTCATGTTGAAATAAAATGCACGCCTTAACAGTTTAGTCCGCACAACGCGCACGCTGGACTAAGCTAAAAAGCGGTTGGGTGATGTGTGGTCCAGCACCAGGCCTCTTCTAGGGGAGTATTGTATGGTTGTGTGACTGCAGCAAGCTAGGGAGTATAGCAACTGACCTGGTTTGGTGGATTGTGTGAACCCCACCCACGTAGTGTGGTGATTATGAGGGACTAGAGCAGTGTTTAAGCTGCTGTCTGCTGTGGAGATCCCTGGGGGACTTTCACTGGTTGAATGTTCTTGCGCCGTGCCTACTTTGCAAGGTTGTGACTGGAGAAACAAGAGCGCTGTCTACACAGCCTTGATAGCTGGTGAGGGACGGCTGGATATCGATGTAACGGATACGTTTTCTTTGAAGAATTAATAGAAGGGGGGAAGAGCCGTGGAAAATACGGCGGGAGCAAAACTAGGTGTGATTATCAAATCGCTTGATCGCGATACCGCTCTCTCAAGCAAAGCTGGCTGGGGAACTCTGGGAGTTGAAGTCGGCATGTCTGAAAGTTGCACGATGAGGAATCACTGGCCAAGAGAGATTTTGTTGTTTGTGGCCAGTTCGGCAGGCGCGGTTAGTGGACGGGGAGGCCACAAATCGGAGGCCCAGTAGGAGTGAGCCCGGCTCGAGCAGACCACGTTGTCCTAGCCGTCCGTCGTACTGCTCTTACTTTTGCCTGGGTTGGCTGGGCTAGGCTAGATGGCCTCTGAGCGACCCCTGATGGTTTTCCTTTGGGGAACGTCGATGTGCATACATGTGTGTGTGTGACCCAGTTGCTGCAGCCTTGCAGCCTCCTGATGTAAGAGCCTTGCAATCTCTGTTCCTCTTCCTGGGTGAGTCATTTCTCGCTCCCGGTTACGGCTCACCTTTCTCTGCCTTGGCATTGCAACCTCAGAACAAAGCCTCCCTCCTGTCAAGCAGAACTGAGCCGCCGTCTCCCCGGCGGTGCGTGACCCAGAGTGCACCCTTTTCTTGCAAAAAGACCCCTCGGTCCCTCCAAAGGGCTCCCCTCCCCTCCGAGCGCTGGGCTCTGAATGGAATTGCTGTTCCTTCCTCAGGACACACCACAGGAGATCCAGGATGAAAGAAGAGGTTGAAATAGGAGCCCGGTTCATCTCCCGGCTGGTCAACCGTCACGAGAGGCTGGAGAAGGAGCAGGTAGAGCGCTTTGGCGAGAACCTGGCCAGGATCCTCTGCGAGCGTTTTAATGAGCACTGGTACCCCGATAACCCACTGAAAGGACAGGCGTATAGGTAAGCAAGGGGTGCGCTTTGCTGGGGTTGGTCAGCCATGGGTCTGTGGGCGAAGCAAGCTTGGTTAATGCTGGGGAGGAGAGGTCGAAGCTCGAAATCTGGTAGCCCAAGATGTTCCAAAACACGTGGATGGTTTGAGCGATTGAAAGCTGCCTTCATGTTGAGCTCCTTCCTCCCGGGTGGGAAAGAGAGACTATGAGACATTGTGTGGGTCAGGACATGGTGATGTCAATGACTCCCTGAAGCTTTGTGACAGGTTTAACGCGACGGTTCGCTTCTGTACTTTCTTGGGACAGGAGAGCTTAAAGCACAGCTTCTCAAACGTGGCGGCTTGAAGATGGGTGGACGTCAACTCCCAGAATATCCCAGCCGGCAAATTCTGACATCTTCAAGTTGCCAGGGTTGAGAAACACTGCTTTACAGCGCAACATGTTCGAATGCTGTGCACAGAAGGAGAATCTCCAGGGCTAGCCAAGCTGTTTGTGCATGTTCAGAGGCCAGCGAATCATTCTGCTGTCGTCTTAGCAAGCAGCTTGCAAATTGTGGTTATGTAAGACTCCCCACTCAGTTTGAGTTATATTAAACTCTTGCCTACTCTCTGGTGTTACTTTTGTAGAAATCTTAGAAACTAATGCACTGCGCCAGCCAGAGCGTACATCTGAAGCCAAATCTACTTTTTAGCAAGTACCATAAAAAACAGCTGCTTGTAAAACTCTAAACAGCATTAAGTTTGCGGTAGTGATGCATTGTCAAAGCAGAGGCATGTGTTTATGCTTCAGATTTTTGTTTATAGTAGAAGCATTAGAGATTCACCCCTGCCTTGCAAAGAAAGAAGTGGATAATTTGCCGCTCAGGAAATCAGCAGAAACTTAAAAACATGCAGCAAAAAAGTGCGAATCTCATCTTCGATCTGACAACGTCACCAATGGGTGTCAAGCAGTACATCATGTAATTTGATATATTCCTGTGCATCTGTTTCCTCCATGAGTGTTGCAGATACCATACAAGGTAGGAAACCTGGCACTGTTACCACCTGTGTTGAACACAGGGCCGGAGTGAGTTTTGTGCTTTCGGTGGGGTTGTTTGGTTCACAAGATGAAATGTTATTCCACAGCCTTTATCGGGTGGCAAGATTGTGGTACACTGAAACAGAGGAAATGGAAGTGGTTGCTGATTTTTTCTTCTTTTCTTGTCACTTCTACCCTAGTTGTGACAGGAAGATGTCGACATTTCCATTTATCAGAAGTGTCAGCCAGGCAGCTGTCTTTGTTTATTTTTATTTTTTTTAGCCAAAAGCAGCCTCTTAAGTTTTTACAAGCAGCTTTGTTTTTAAATACTTTTGATGTCACAACTTTCTTCCGTTGGGACTGTTAAGGTAACGTCTAGGCTTCCAGGCAATTTTCTCCGCAGAAGGAGGTAACTGTCAAACGGGAATCAAGAAAAACGGGTCTCTCAAAGTCTCGCCCATCAGGGTTACCATAAAGCACTTCAGCAACTTTACTAGGTGTAGATTTCAACTCCAGCTGGCTGGGGAGTTCTGGGAGCTGAAGTCCACACCCCATAAAAGTTGCCCCATAAAAGTGGAGAAACACTGCCGTAAAGGAAAAGGGATTAGGTGCAAAATCTTAGTAACTGGACAAGGGTGTAGTTTGCCACGTTTCTCAACAGATATGTTCAGGGGTGGCCTCCTTGCTTCCTCTGCTCCTCTTTCTCACTCTGTCTGGATTTGCGGGGCTAAAAGGCTTCAGGTTGAGAAGATACGACCAAAATGTCCATTTATTGAATGGCTTTTTCTCCTGGTTTGGGTTCCCTGTTAGAGAGGGGACAACAGCCATTGATGGCTCACAGGACAGGGGTTCACACATCACACAGAGCTCTCCACTGGCTTCTTTAGTTTGGGGTCAGCATTGAATGAACCCAAATAGTCCACCTTTGGGTCTTCCCATCATCTGAGAAAGATGGTGGCAACAAGGCTACATTTGAGCGGTGTGGTTTCAGCCTGCTTCGTGATGAGAGAGTAGTGTCAAGCCTCAGCCACAAGCCATTATTAGAAAGGATGAGCTCCTAAGTGCATCTTTCGGGGCATCCTGCTTCCTATTATCCTAAGAAGAAAGGCAAAGGAGCTTACACAGTTAATATCCGGTATACATTATTGATTGTCTTCAACTTATGGCCAAAATAGAGCCTGGAATTTCCATTGTAAATCGTGACGGTCGTAAATCTGTGACCAGACTTGATTTTATGACTTTTTTTTAACAACAGTCATTAAGTCAACATTGCAGTTGTTAAGCAAATCCATGTGCTTCTATGGCACTTTTTGTTGGAAACCAACTGAAAAGGCAGGAAACGGGCAAAAAATGCCATATATCACCTTCATACAATTGTGGAATTCTGTAAGTGCCCGAAATGCAGTCATGTGCCTGGTGTTTCTGTATGCGTGATTGCAGCTATTGGAATTCTGGAACTGGGTCGTAAATAACTTGGGGGATGTCCAGCATAATGTCCAGTCGCTCACTTGTGTGAGGATTTATCTGTACATGAAATGCTAAATCTGCATCTTGAATCATAAATATTTGGGACTTGGATACTCTACTAAATTGGTAGAGATCAGCAATTCATGTTCTGTGTTGTGCATACTTCCTATTTTGCAGCACAGTCCCACTGAGCTGTTTAAGTACACTATGAAGCAACCAGCAAAGGCCTTTTTTAATGGAGTCACTTATTTGCAGAGCGAGCTGTAAATTAACTGTATTGTACATCTCAAGGCTATTTGTGTAACCGATGAGCACAATTTGCATACTAGTTTGGCTACTCAGGCGATTGTTCGTATGTGATCACACCACAATTTTTGTTTGCTTATGCCCCGCCTGGAAGTTATTGCAGCACAACATTACTCATTGTAGGTAGGTTTTGCTTTCCTCGGTATCATTTTGTTGTGTCAATGCTGTCCTTGAGCTTTCAAGGAATGGAAGTAGCAGCGCTGATTCCAAAGTGAATGTGTGAATCAGCATCTCCCATCTTTATAAGGATGACCCCCCCACAAAACCCCAGCTAGACACTTTAGGTGTAGGTCGTAAAGGTCGAAAGTTCTCTTACCCCAACAAGAACAAAAGTAAGCAGCCAGATTTGCTGTGACAAGATTAAGGGGATGGCCACCAGTCTGGACTGCATGGAGAAGAATGAAAAATTAGAAAGCTGTTGTGCGTACTAATTATGATGGTTGGGTGGCCCAATATAGGTGAAATTCTGTCTGATTGGGGATTATGAATGGTGGAACACCCCTGGTCTCGTGTCTTGCACATGCTTGGTTAGGGTGAGAATTTAGAATTCTCAGCTGGCTTCTGGCAAGCAAAATCAAGGGGGAAGATGGATGCGCTTAACAACTGTGGCAAAAAAAAGGTTGTAAAATTCAGCACAACTCACTTAACTGCCTTGTTTAGCCATGGAGATTCTTGTCCCAACTGTGGTTGTAAGTTGAGGAGTACCTGTAGGCAGTTGCTTTGGCCCAAGACAGATCTTCGCAGCTTTAGCTCCATTCAAATGTTTCTTTAGCCAGAAGACATGCCCTCACCCTTAGATAAGGTGCTCTGACTCAGTCTCTTTATGCCTGGGCAAGGCAGGAGAGGAGGTGCATCATGTGCATCATGACATCACAATGATACAAATTTGCACAGTGATGTCATGGCATCTGTGAAGATTGTGGCTTGTGCCAGATATTAGAAGGAGGGGTGGAAGGGTGAATTCTTAAAAAACAAACTGAATAAAAATGACCAATGCAAATAATTTGTTCTGTTTCTTTGTTTTGTGATATGGTTCTTCCCTCTCAAGCCTTGGCTGTACCAGGAGTCCAGAAAACTCTCTTCTGAATCTTTGTCTTCCTTCTTCTTAGATGCATCCGGATCAATAGGAAGCACCATGTTGATGACTCGCTCCTAAAGGCATGCACAGCCTGTGGTCTGGATTATTCAGAATTAGCACTGCCCAGTGAAATTTCCATTTGGATAGATCCTGGTGAAGTTTGCTGCAGGTCAGTATGTGAGGCTCAATCCTTCCTTTTCAAATATAACTCATAGTCATCTCCTGGCGGCATCAGAAAAGGGGTGGCTGACTTGGATCTCTTGCTTAGCGAACCAACCAGCCAACCCAAAAATGAGAGCACCTGCTGAATTTCAGCCTGTTGAGAACCCCCATGGATAGGTGCCCTTTAATATGCTGAGCTTACCCATCCATTCTGCTCTTCCAGACTTGGTGAGAACAACCGGCACTTCACGGTGAAGGAAGAGGAGAACACCAGTGGGAAATCAACACCAGAGCCAGAGACATCAGACTATCACTCAGACTCCCCCTCTGAGAATTCAGAGGATGAAGGCTTAGCCAAGTTTTCTAAATCACCGTACCTGGGCAAGATTCGGGCGGCTGAGAAAAACAATCCTAAACAGGTGAGAGACTGCAAAGACAATGCCTGGAGCTGGAGTTTGTTGTGCTGACCTTAAAAATGTGGTTTCTTCCATTTGCTTCTGTGCTCTAAAATGGGAGCAGGGGACAACCTTGAACTCTTATCTTGGAGTAACAAGACAACGGCATTTTCTGCACCCTTGTTTGAATGTTCAAAGAGCAAGGTTGAAGCTTGCTCAGGGTACAGTGCTGTGTAGTTCAGCAAAGCAAAGATCACCTGCGTGGCCTGTGCTGCCATTACAATCTTTTGTTGATAAGGGACAAATTCCTTGATGACCTCTGTCTTGGGGCAGGGGGGAGTTCTGAGGATTTCTGGCTCACAGATTGGCATGTAGGCAAAGCTGCAAAAGCCTCCCTTCTGAAAACTGGGAGACTTGTCACTTGTTGCCAATGATATGGAGCTACAGGGAGCATACTCCAAATTGAGAGAAAAAGGAGGATACTGGTCAAGTCGGAACTGACTGTGGTTTACCCCATGTTTACCTAGCTAGCTGAAAGTTAAGCCAGGTTGGACCTGGTCAGTACTTTGATTGGAAATCACTCGGAAATTGTAGGCTGAAAGAAACAGCCAGGACTGCCAAGTTGAAAGAAACAGCCTTGGGTGGGAGTTGATGGTAAATTACTTCCATAGATGTAAATATTAGGAGCTGAACTCAACACCTTGAAGGATGTTAATTATTATGCTAAGCTTGATTTGATTTCCAGTTGTCCCAGTGTGCTGGGTTGGGCTCACCGATCCTTTGTGAGAAGGTCTTACGGGTTGTGAGCCTTTGACCTTACAGATCTAGCTTCTGGGTCTTGCATTCTCCTTTTTTGACCCTCTTTTCTGTCCCTCCTTCCAGGCTGCCCAGTATTTCTATGTCCCATCTCCTCTATGGATCCCATGCCCTCAAAGCATGGTCAGCTACATCCCAGCCTACCAGCCTCTGACGTTCTACTACGTTGACGTCCCCTCAAAATCATCTGTGCCCAGGAAACCCGACCCGAATCTCCTGAAACGCCTTACCAAACGGGCCTCCAAAGCCTGAAGATTCGGGAGGCTGAGTGGACCCCTGGGTCTCTCAGTAGCCCAGGCTCTACCTAGAGTTTGGTCTTGTTTACACTGACAATGGGACCTTTTGTTGGGGGGTAAAACAACTGTTATATTCTCTTTCAGGTGATTGCTAACTCTTGGAGATTCTTCTTGGGAGGGGAATTGCCAAGAATTACCATCTTCACCTTACCCCTGAACCAAAAGTTGGGGGTGCCTTGTTTCTATGGTGCCAAACAAGTGTAGCAGTATCCATGTATATTCTTTAGCACTTCAATGTAGGGATAAAACTGGAGACCTGGTTTGTCCTGTTGCATGCTGCAGGGGAGCGGGATCTAGGAGTTAGAGCAGAATTCAGAGGGAACTGAGATGGGAAAAGATTTTGATTTGGAACCTGAAAAAACAAGCGGGGAAAGAAAAACCAGGTGGACAGGCTCCTATGCCTAGCCAACTTTTTTGATTTACTGCTTCTGCACATCCTGGCTAATGATGACTAAATTATGTGGGTGTGTCCTCTGGTTTTAAAAAGGATAACTACCTTTTTGCTGCTATCAGCAGGGAGGGGGATTTGCTGTTTATGTTTGTTTCTTTCAGTGTCCCCTTCCAGTTGCTAACTCAGGGCTTGTCAGATTGCAGATCAGGAGCCTGGGGGTGGGATGGGGGCTCACGAGCAGCTTTCTTGCTGGGAGGTCAAAACCTGTTTTTTTTAACTTGATGGCCTTTACACAGGCAAAGCTGAACCCTGTCAAACTTTGCCTGTGGAATCCCCAGCGAGCAATTGCCCAGTGAAAGTTGAGATGAACATTGAAAGTAATTAAAAGCATTAAAAGTAACCAAAAGTGATGATGAATAATTGAAAGCCAGTTTGAGTATTGTGGTTAAGGCATCAGCTAGAAACAAGGAAACTGTGAGTTCTAGTCCTGCCTTGGGTACAAAGCCAGTTGGGTGACCTTGGGCCAGTCAGTTTGTCTCAGCCCTAGGAAGGTGGCAATGGCAAACCACTTCTAAAAAAACCTCGCCAAGGAAAATGGAGAGATTGAGAATTGGATATGACTGAACAAAGAAAGGATTAATAATGATTTTAGGGTCCACCCTAACTCTGATTAAAATATTTGTTTAATTCATGGTAGCTAGATAAAATTAATGTATCCTTTTAGGGGGTCCTGGTACTGCCAAATTTGAGCATCACCATGCTAATCCTGTTTCTGTTAATGATGGGACTAAAGAAGTTTTAGTGTTGTGAGCTCTTGTATGGTTGCTCAGTCAGCCTTGCCTTCCAGTTTTGAACTCTTGTTTCTACATTTCCAACTACTATTTTTGCAACTTAAGGGCTAGAAACCAAAGGGAAAAGTGGGGAGGACAAGATTTTAAGGTAGCCAATTTTATACGTGAAAGCAATACCTGTGCTTGCAAAGAATGGCCAAGTTATGTACACAGCTGCAGAAATAATACTTACCTACCTCAAGGGATGCTATTGTAAAGAGGGACGAGTGAGAACAATTTATTATTATTATTTTAAATATTTGGAGCGTGTTTGGAAGGACTTGTTGTTGGGCAAAGTATTATTATATTGATTATTAATATATATAAAGTATTTGTAAATAACAATCAAGGATGTTTTTTAATTTATAAAACCAATGCATTTGTGTAAATAATTCATTATCTGCAGCTTGTTTTTATGCACCATTGATACAATGTATTTTGCTTTTTTAAAACATTTTTTCTATGAAACTTTTTTAATGAAGTCATAACAATAATAAAAGTTGGAATAATAAATGATCACTAGGGGCTTCCAGTTCTATGATGTCAATTTAGGCAATCTGATTAAATGAAAATGAGGCTGCCTTCCCTTTCAACCACTGTTTGATTCTGAACGTCAGGAATAAATGGATCACATCATCTGCCTTAAGAATGAGAACATGGGGAGGGGGCAGGATAATTTGAGAAACTCAGACGAGGAAGAGAGAATGAAACAGGAACATTCATGGGTTTAAAAAATATCTGGGGTGCTAAATTTGGAGACTGAGCTGTGCCTCCCTAGATTTGAACCCTTATCTTTGTGGTAGTATCAAAAAACAGCTGTTGTGTTGCATTTCTCCTTTTCTGGTGCAGGTGTTAAAAATCCCTTTGAAAGAAGAGGAGAAGGTTTTCAGCCGTTGCCTCAAGTAGACATTGCATAGCAGTCCTCAGTTTACAGCCATCTGCTTAGCAGTGCTTTGAAGTTGTGGCAAGGGTACGTCCTGTGTTGGCTCAAGAAGTTCAACCTGCCACAAGTTTCTAAAATAGTTCTGCAAAGGAATTACAGAATCTGTCCTTCGTACATCTATAACTGTCTGGTTCAAGTGCCGCAGCTCCAATGAACAGTCAGGAGTGCAGAAACAATAGAGGCAGCTAGCCTGACCTCCATGGAGGACCTGTATACTGAGAGGGTCAAGAGAAGGGCGGAGAAGATATCTGCAGACCCCTCTCATCCTGGACACAACTGGTTTGAACCTCTTCCCTCCAGACGATGCTATAGGGTATTGCATACCAAAATAACCAGGGACAGTTTTTCCCCATGCCATCATTCAGCTGAATACTTGACTCTAGTATGAAATTAACCCAGAAGTTCTATCTAATGTGGTTACTTACTTATCAACATACAGGGTTTCTAACTCTACATTTTATAATATTTTATTTCTACTGGCTGCATACTTTGGACGTACACTACTCTAACTGCATTATTGTTGTTATTCTATTTACTCATGTCTTGCAAGTATACTGAGAGCTGCTGTACTGGAACATTTCCTTGCGTGCTTGGTCAATAAAGTACAGTATCTTAATCTTCTAAACAAAGTGACTAAACAAGCTATCGTCACAGCATTCTCATGGTCACATGATAAAAATGGGAAAAGCTACAGATGCCTAACAACTCCACGATTCACTTAACTGCAGTGATTCATTTAACAAACATGGCAAAAAAGGTTGTAAAATTGGGCACAACTCACTTCACAACCGCCTTGCTTAGCAGTGGAAGTTCCCAGTGCATTCCAAACACTGGTAGACTACACTAGGCACCGTGGCCCAGCGGTTAAGATGCTGGCCTTGTCGGCTGGAAGGTAGGCACTCGAATTTGAGATCCAGGCGTCGCATAATGGGGTAAGCTCCCGCTATTTGCCCCAGCTCCTAACTTAGCAGTTTGAAAACATGCAAAATGCAAGTAGATAAATAGGTACCACCGAAGGTGGTGGGAAGGTAATAGCGTCCTGTGTGCCTCGGTGTATAGTCATGCCAGCCACATGACCACAGCAGCAGCTTCTGGCTCTTGGGCTAGGAAGTGGAGAGGAGCATCGCCCCCTAGAGTCGGCCACGACTCTTTACGTCTTTCTTTTACGTCTGTACTGCATTACACCAACCGCAATTCCACCAAAAGCCACCAGGGGGAGCCTGCTTGCTTTTAACGAAGAGCAAGAAGTTCTCCCACAGCTGACTTCAGGTCCATCTCATTCAGCGTTAATTCCTCCAGGTTTCTCGGAGAAAATGCCTTGTTTGTTGCACTGGATCTCCGTTCCACCATCCTCATGCGCACGGGAGATTGCTGCTTCAATAAGCCTTGGCCTCCCTGAGTTGGGGCTCCTGAGAGCAGATGTCCACCATCACCATCCTGAAGTTCTCCAGATGATTTGGATTGCCGTTGACTTCTCTAATTCCAATTCCTCAAGAGCAAGAGAAATTCTGGGAATTTCTGTCCAAATCTACATGGAAGGCCGCTGACATGTACCAAATTAAAAAATACTTGTAAGTAGACACTTATTTAATATATGTAGGTGGGTGTATATTTGGACCGAAGTTACATAGGTTTACCATAAATGGGAGTTGCATAAAGGTATTTAGATTCGGAAATGGGGTCAGATCACAGTGTTTGATTGTATGGATAGAAGGTGGGGACATTGGGTCTGCCAAAGTAGAGGAAGAGGAGGAAGAAGGGTACAAAATTCACCCAGATGTTGCACTCATAACATACAGTGACCCAGTTTTCTGGCTTTACCTCTAGTAAAGCCTCTTGAGCTCAGGGGAAGATTTGTTTCCTTCCTGAATGCTGGAAACAGAATCTGTGGTCAGTTTTCTTCAAATGAGGTTTTCCTTTTTCTTTAACAAGTATATGTAATGACAAGTAGACATTTCTCTTGCAAGCTATGCCTATTGCACATACAACTTCTGAGAAAATCACAAATGACGATCACATGACCCTGGGACGTTGCCACCATTGCTGCATGCCAGTTGCCAAGTGCCTGAATTTTAATCATGTGGTCATGGGGATGGTGCCACCGTTCTGAGTCTGAGGACCAGTTATAAGCAACTTTTTTCAGTGTCACTGTAATTTCAAATGGTTGCTAAACAAATGGCTGTAAGCTGAGGACTATCTATATATCCCCAGTCTATTCCACTGTGTTGTCAAGAGCCCTAAAAAGGAGCTTCAGAAATATCAGGATTTCAACACAAAGCAATAAGAACATTACTTTCTGTTTCTTTTGTAAAGTATTAACTATCTATTGTCTTTTCTGTTTTTTTCCCCACTGCACTTTTTCTCCATTATATTAAACCAGACTAAGGGAATAATCACATTTTAAAGTATTCTTTAGCTTCTCAGCATGGGGGATATGTCTGACTAATCACCAGAACTAGATCAAGCCTCCCAAAATGTTTTTTTAAACTTTTTTTTTTCCTTTCGGCACTACTATAGCAAAAGAGCTGACCTTGTAGCAGGAAATCTTGGATCAATGTTTCATACACTTTTCTCTTTGATTGCCCTTATCTGATTGCTTATCGAGTTTATTTTCCTACAAATAAATATTGTGGTATGTCTATCAGAGCAAAGCAATTCTAGGAAACTCAGGATACGATCTGTTTTGACACTTGTCCAAAATAGCAGGGTGAGGATTGATACAAAGCCACTGGACTTTTTCTCCATTATATTAAACCAGACTAAGGGAACAATCACATTTTAATCACAGATCTACCTGTTGGACCTCATCAAATAACTGCTTGAGATGCGCTTCCATTTTGCTGAATTTGGAGTCATGGTGTCTGGAAGGTTATTCTTAGAGGACAGTTTGCATACTCAGGTGTAGTCTGTAGAGTGAAAAGAGCTGATCCTGCTCTTTAGAGGGTTCAAGGCCAAAAAATATTAGATTTGCGAGCTTCATGGATGCCTCTTCCAACTCTTCCAAGA
This sequence comes from Acrochordus granulatus, assembly GCA_032468055.1. NCBI lineage: Eukaryota > Metazoa > Chordata > Lepidosauria > Squamata > Acrochordidae > Acrochordus > Acrochordus granulatus. The sequence continues at coordinate 27,227 of JANHZU010004739.1, forward strand.
GTCCCACAGTTTACATTGGGAGCAGAGCAAGAGAATTGGAAGAAGTTAATTATTCTTAATCATGTTCTTTGTGGGGTCTTCGGCACTCTCTTGGTTGTTTTCTTGCAGGTGTTTCATTACCCAACTAGGTAACATTGTCAGTGCTAGACGGGAGTGAGGCTAGCTCTCTTTTTTATATACTAGTGGCTTGCCCTGTCTGTGTTGGTGGGAGTGTTCTTGGTGGTTCCTTGATTAGATTGTTGTTTATTGTTTGTCTGTGTGAGTTGGTAATACCTTGGTTGGGGTATTGTTTACCGCTTGATTGTTGGTCTAGTGCTATGCTTGGTGTTAATTTCCACTCACTTGGGAGCCGGTGCTGGTGACAGAGTGTTTTGGTCTTTTTGTTTCCTCTTTGGCTTTTTGACTGCCTCTGTTGCATGGCATATAGATGTTGTTCAGCTCTATGCACCTGTTGATGGCTGATTTGACTGACTGGCAGGCTTCCAGGCACAGTCAGTACTTTGGGTCTTTGCTCTAAGCTCTCTTCATCTCAAAATTGTTTCTAGTTTTACCAGGTTCGGAAGCACCTTCTCTTGCTTCTGCTGCAGATCTAAAGACAGGCTGAGAGAATGGGGTTCAACTGTAGAAACTGTCCTCGAACATTTTTATCCTATTGCGAACCAGCTCCATGCCAAGGAGATGGAGAGGTACTGCTGTCGGTCCATATCTCGAGCATTCCTTCTTTTGCTCATCTTCCTACATGGTTGCAATGCACAGGCGGGATTAGAAAGACAACTGTGACGCTGATCCAGATAACCTGGGGGAAGCAGGATTTGAACCATGTTTTGGCTTTCCTCAGGTCCCCCCAGTGAGAGGGCACCCAGCACCTGCTTTTCAGCAGCATGCGGCAAAATGAGTTGGCCCTATCCAGAAGTGTGCTACTTACATGGGTAGAACTTTGTCCTGTGACCTCCTCCTCTTACGCATTGCTTTCTATTAACACTAAGTGGACTAGCATATGGGTTGATCTGACATACGTATATCTCTGTGCATATGAACCCTGTTTGCTTGAAGGTTTGGTTTGCCCAACTCTGATGGACGTAATCCTCCAATTGACTCCTCCATACAGTGAGATAAATCAAAAGCCAAACAAACCACATTATAACTTAGAAGGGTCGAAAGAAGCCAGAATCTGCCTGGATGTATCAAACTCTCTGGCATGATCTATGCTCAGAATTAAAAAGTTGCCGACCTATCCCACTTTCATCGAAGCAACGCTGTTTAGTTTACGAGGACTGTTGATGAACCCACTGCACTGTACGTTGCTTATTGCTTGCATTATGAGAGAGAGAGAATATTTTCCTAACACAGTGGGTGCATTCGGTCATTGCTTTAAGTTGGTGTTCCTTAACCTGGCAACTGTAGGATGTGTAGATTTCAACTCCCAGAATTCCCCAGCCAGCATGCTTTTGGAAGTGGTTTGCCCTGATCTTCTTCCTGGGGCTGAGGGAGATGACAAGCTGCTTCAGGCCTATGGCGGAACTCGAACTCGCGGTCTCCCATTTCCCAACCTGGTACCTTCTACTATTGGACCAAACTGGCTGCCAATCACAGTCCTCCTAATTATCATAGCTCCGCCTTCTTGCCATTTCTTTCCTGTTACAATGAGGGCTGCGTGGTGACACCTGCGGATGGGGAGAGTGGCTGTCGGGTTTTTGGGTCTGCGAGGAGGAAGCCCGCTGTGACCTAAAAGCGCTGCCCCGTCCATTGCTCCCCAGGACCTTTGCAAATGCACGCACGAGTACAGTGGTGGTTGTTTTTCTTTTTGGGTTTTGTAGTGTTGTGGATTTCCTCTATGGTGGCAGTACCTGAGAGGTGGTCTTGGTGTGGTTAAAGAGAAGTTAAAATGGCTTTCCACGTGGAGTCGTCAGCATGGTGGCTGGAGAATCAAAGCTCATGCAAGTTCTGTTCTCTCGCGCACCCGCATCCGATGCAACCCCCACGTCAGGCCCCCTCTCCTCCACTGTCTCCCGGAGTCTGCCCATGCCCTTTGCACTCACTACGTTCTCTAACCATCCATCCTCTGCCGCCCCCTCCTCCTCTTCCCTTCAATTCTTCCCAGCATCAGGTCTTCTCCAAGGAGTCCTCTCTGCGCATTAGGGGGCCAAAGTATTTGAGCTTCAGCTTCAGTATCTGTCCTTCCAGTGAGCAATCAGGGTTGATTTCCTGTAGGACTGACCAGTTTGACCTCCTTGCCATCCAAGGGACCCTCCGTAGTCTCCTCCAGCA
>JANHZU010004739.1:38026-51750 GCA_032468055.1 Acrochordus granulatus
TTTCTTCCCTCCCCCCCGCCCTGTATTTTCTTCTCCAACCAGTTTTGGCCTCCAATCTGGCTCCAAGGACAACGCTGAAGTTCCTCTTGTTTAGGCACAATTGCTCCCTTCACTGGGCTACGGCTGGAGAACAAAAATACCAGAGCTGGATTGGAGTCAGGATAAATATGAACCTGGGTAGTTGGACGATATGTGCTCACAGAGCCACAGTCCCCAGCGGTGGGAACTTCACTGCCTCTTCGCAGAGGGGGTCGTGGGGTGCCTCCCAGCACTTGGTGGAAGCCACGGAGAAGCGTTTAGAGCACCTCAGCAGCTTCCATAGGTGTGGACGACAACTCCCAGAATTGCCCAGCCAGCCAGCAAACTGATGTGCAGAGAACTCACAGTTGCTGAGGTTGGAAGAACACTGATCTATGCTGTATGACGCTGGATTCCGGAAGGGCAAGATCCTTTCGTGGTCGTTCGGACCGTTCTCCCCCCGCCTGGTGAGAACGGACTCCCTTTACCCTGACCACAACTTTCTCTATTAATCACTTCCTTCCTCAAAAAATACCTTAATTACTGCCACACCTGTAAACGGTCTCTCGGTAAGATAATTATTAAACAAAAATAAACGGCTTTAGTTTGCAGCTTCTCAGACAACTTAGGGGAAAACTACACAGCAAACTTTTTGCTGAGGCTAAAGCCTCCCAAAAACTCTTGTAACAATGGAGGGGGGAGCACTTTTATGGCACAGTGGGGTTTACACCTGCTCTTCTGCAGGCCCAAAGATTTCACTGCTGCTCGCTCCTTTGCATACAAGACCCATTTGCTGCACCCCCAGCTCAATTGGGGATACCCAAACCTACTTGTCACCATGCAGCCACCATTGTAATTGGAATGAAATGTCAAGATGGCGAAGCTATGATAATTAGTAGGACCATGAGTAGCAGCCAGTTTGGTGTAGCAGTAAAGGGTACCTGGAAATGGAGGCTGTGAGTTCTAGTTCTGCCTTAGGTATGAAGCACTGGGTGTCTTTCAGCCGGCCCCTCTCCCTCACTCCCAGGACAAACCACTTCCTAAAAGCAGACTGGCTGGGGAATTCTGGGAATTGAAGCCCACACCTCTTAAAGTTGTGCCACTGCATAATGGGGTGTGCTCCCATTCCCGCCCCAACTCCTGCCAACCTCGCAGCTCGAAGGCATCCAAAATGCAAATGGATAAGTAGCTACCACCTATATGGTGGGAAGGCAACAGCGTTCCGTGCGCCTCGGCGTATCATCATGCCAGCCACATGACCACGGAAGCGTCTTCGTACAGCGCTGGCTCTTCGGCTATGAAATGGAGATGAGCATTGCCCACTAGACTTGGACATGACTGGAAGGGGAAACCTTCACCATCACCTTTCTTAGATCTTAAAGTTGACATGGGTGAGAATCGCTGATTTAGAGACTGGAGAGTTACATTTAGGATGAAGCAAGAGCCAAGATGGAAAGATAACCTTTTGCTTTAGGATTCGGGAATGGATTAACAACACAGGTGGGCTACAGTTGAAATCAAAATGTTTATTGCACCCTCAAGTTGCAGGGAATCTCTTTTTGCTTTAGTGCAGAGAATACCCTCCCCAGATTTGTGCGAATTCCATACAGCAAGTTACCACTTCCCACTTCCCGTGTTCCCCACGGACAGCTATTCTGAAAAGAGAGGACAGGATTGTTACCCGACACATTTTGAAGCTACCAGGTTGGAAAAAAGGTGGCGTCTGTGTTGGCATGGAGCGTGCTTGGGTTTGAAATGCAAGGACGGACAACTGAGATCCTAGGGCTGCGTGCGGTTTTTTGGCTGATTTGGAAACGTCTCTGCAAAATATCATTTCGGGAGTGATAGTTGCTAAATGCTGCACTCTCCGGTGTGATGGTCAGGGCAGAGAAGGGGGTATCTGAAAGAGATGGCCAAAGAGTAAGCTCCTCCCTCCCTCCCTTCCTCCCTTCCTTCCTCCCTTCCTTCCTTCCTTCCTTCCGTCCTCCCTCCCTCCCTCCCTTCCTATGACCATGTTGGACCAATGGGGTACAGGACTTAAGCTATTGCGCTAGGAGTGGGGAACCTTGAGAATCAAAGTTTAAGTCCCTCCTGAGCTGTGCAAACTTCTTCGGTGCCTCAGAGGCCAGTCTCAGCCCAGCCCAGGTTGACGCTGTAATGAAACAGGAGATGGCAGCTCCTGGAGCAAGGAAGGAAATAAATCAATAAACCAGTTGGTCTCCCTAAGGTGTTCTTTGAAGCCTTTTGTGTGTGTAGATACACATGGGTATATGTCTGTGTGTTGTGTGCATGTACACACAAATACACATAAAAATATATGTGTACGGTATGTATATTGTGTGTGTGTATACAGGTAGTCCTCGACTTACAATCACTTTTGGGACCAGAATTTCTGTTGCTAAGTCAGGTGTTTGTTAAGTGAATCCTGCCTGATTTTATGAATTTTTTGCCACAACTGTTAAACAAATCATTGCGGTTGTTAAGTGAATCACATGGACATGAAACAAATCCAAATTCCCCCACCAACTTTGCTTCTCAGAAGATGGTGGGCAAATGGCAACCAGTGAACCCAGCTAATCGTCTTGACTGTGTGCCTCTCTGCAAGTGCTTTGCCTGGTTGTATTTGGTGAGGATGTTTTTCCTTGCCGTCTTGGCTGACTTTCAGTGCCCAGGTTCAAGCTCCATTTCTTTCTGTTTTCCTTTCTGAGTCAACCTTGAGAAATGTCATTTCTTCAGGGCAGAGAAAGGTTGTCCTCAAGGACAGATCTGTGTTTATTCACTGGCTCTTTATCTTTGCAAAGTGGAATTGCAGGGATCCTGGATAGAAAGGGCATGTACCCGCATGGCACTTCCCTACCTGGGAATAATAAAAAGGCAGACTGTAAAATTTGGTAAAGGAAAATTTTAAGGCTGTTGTCTGTTGTGGCACATCTTTATGTGCTATTTCCAGGGAAAATTGCCCAGGTTATAACTTGAGGAGCAAGGAGGGCAGAGTTCACTGGAAACCAGTAACTTCTTCTAACGAGCACCTGGCATTCAAGGGTGAATGTCACGGCAGCAAAAAAAAACACAATCGTGTATTTGCTCTATTGGCACAGCTTTGCTTACACACCTCCCCTGTTACTGGAAGTGCCAAAAGAAGCCTTTCCTTTAAGACAGTGTTGCTCAACTGTGGCAACTTGAAGAAGGGTGGACTTCAACTTCCAGAATCCCCCAGCTAGCATGACTGGCTGGGGAATTCTGGGAGTTGAAGTCCACCCATCTTTAAGCTTCCAAGGTTGAGAAACGTTTTTTTAAGAGAATGAGAAAGGTGGATCAGAGAAGCTACAACATACCGTGGACATTAGAGGAGAAAAACTGGGTTATTTTACATGGCTAGAAATCAGGAGAAGTCTGGAAGCACCTTTATTTTTTTCCAAAGGCAGAGGCATTGTGTGCCGTGGCACACTTCATCAGCTGCATAAAATCTCGCCCCTCATGCATCTGATAGTACAAGCAGCACCCCACAAAAGCTTCCGCCTTCAAATGAACTTGGCTTGTTGGAAAAGATGCTCCCAGATTCTTTTGATTTTCTGCTATAAAATGTGGTTTTATGCATTCTAAAGTGTGCCAGTGGCATCAGATATAAATATACCCAGCTTGGCCACAGTCTTTAGGGATAAAGCACTACATTTAGGTTGTATGGAATGTGTTGAGAGGCTACATATATAGGTAGTCCTTGCCTTACCACCACTTGTTTAGCGACCGGTTTCAAAGTTACAAGAGTACTGAAAAAAGTGACTTACAACCAGTCCCTAGGTCAAGACTCTGCCAGGAAATTAAAGATGGCCTTTTGCAGACAGGGCACCAGGCCAGGTTCTCTGTTTCATTTTTTTCAAAAAGAGGAATGTTGCAAGTGTCATGAATGGATCGCGTGGTCCTAATAGCTGATGCAGGAACTGTCCCTGATCCAAAAATACACATGGGAACCAAACCCAGATTTTTCAGCACAAACAAGGTATGACCCTTCCAATGAATCCCTCGTTAAGAAACTTTTGTTTAAACTGTGCGTGAACAATGACTTCCTTCTGTTAGCCTTGAACTTACTGCCATAGCATTTTCTTGTGTTCCTGGCAGCTTCTGTGGCTGCCAGCCAGGTACCAGACTGTGTATGGTGAATTCACCTATGCTAATCCTTCCAGCAAGATGTCAGAGTGCAATGATATTGTGTGAGGCTAATTGTAGTAGGAACACAGTCCACTTCTTTCAGTGGGATTTATTCCCTTGGTAGATGGCTACGGCGGTGCATTTAGTTACAGTGTGCACCTTAATTCTTTGCATGCACCAAGAAATCACAGTCATCTCCTCCTCCTCCTCCTGGGTGTAAAATATAATAGCTTTAAACATCCTTATTTCTCTAGAACCTTACTGTGAAAGGGGTCCACAAAACTGAGCAGGAAATAGCAACTAGTGGGTTTACATAAATCTTTCTCAGCTGGCAGGTTTTCCGTTAACATTATCTCCTTGTGACACGTGTTGGGATGGCCACAATCACAATTCTCTGGCCTGGCTGGGAATTCAGGGAGCTGCAGCCATGAATCTGTATGATATCAGGTTGGAGAAAGCTGCGTTCGACACACCATTCTCACGTCACTGTTCAAAATGTCCACATTCCCCAAAACCGCTTTTCAAAACCGACCATCCCAGCAGGGCCATGAGTTGCAGAACTGCAGCGCATAGTTGGTCCTTGACAATGGCTAAAGAAAGAAGACAGCTTCGAATCCTTTGAATGAAAAAATCCTGCAGCATTTGCAGGAATTTATGCAAAGCACTTTTAAAAAACACATTAAAGCAGTTAAGTCTTTTTCCAGACCACCGCAACGCCTTTGAAAGGTCCTCCGGCTGTTTTTGCTTGATCTGCCACCAACTTTGCTTCAAGGAGAAAAACGCATCCCTCCGTTGCATCCCCACATGGGCAGAGACGGCTGCGGAAGACTTTCCAGAGCAGCTGTGCAACCTGGGGGAAAAACGTGGTCGCCTCTTAGCAAAAGGTGCCTTAAGGACGTTCCTATGCGTCCCACAAGCCTTATTTCATAGCCAGGGAAAAGACAGCGGTCACGGTCCCCTGTTTGAATGGGATGCAAGTCAAGATGGCCGTGGGGAGGCCTTGAAGGCAGGAGGGGACCTCTTGAACCTTCAGTGGTCCTCAGCACCATAGCCTCGAGGAGCTTCCTTCACGTGACTCTCCTTTCTTGCTCTCTTTTCAGTGGTTTGCTTATACCTTCTTGACCAAGTGCCTTATCAGCGTCTCTACGGTGGCGTTAATGATCCTGATTCTGGCCTTCCACATCAAAGAGATCCAGGTAAGTGTAAGGGAGGGGCAGGTGATGCTGATGGCAACTTTTGGGGGATGCAGCAACTTCAGCCTGCTTTAACTGAGTTTTGTCCAGGGGTTCCCGACTTCCCCTCTTGGACTCGCCTCCATGCCTGGAATCCAGCACAGGACCTGTGGACCCAGGGCAGGCTCTGAGGGTTTCCACCACACAAAAAAAAATAAAATAAAGAGAAGCAGAGCACCGCTGAGACCCATCCAAGAAGATCTGGTGCTGTAGCTCAGCTGTGACTTTAATTAGATGGCGTCAGTCCTTTGATGGGTCTGAATATCACCTGTGCCCTTTTATGAAGCTTGACCCAGAAAACCTTCAACCCCAGCTGCGGAGACAGTGTGCAAAAAGCAACTGGTGTGCAAAAAACAACTGGTTGGTTTTCAAGGAGAACAGACAGGAAAACCTAGCTGAGTAGCCTCCTTGGGAGTTTGCCTATGCAGGTAGTCCTCAACACATGAGCACGACTGAGCCCAAAATTTCTGCTGCTAAGCAAGACAGGTGTTAAATGAGTCGCACCCGATTTTATGAACTTTTTGCAACAGTTGTTAAGCAAATCATTGCAGTTGTTAAGTGAATTATGTAGTGAAGTGAATCCGGTTTGACTTTGCTTGTCAGAAACCAGCTGGGAAGGTCACAAATGATGATTACATGACCCCAGGATGCTGCAATTGTCAGAAATATATGCCAGTCACAAATTTACTTTCGGTTAGCAATTCGCTAACCGAATTGCTGTAAATTGAGGACTACCTGTATAATTACACCTGGGTGTAAATCTCACCCCGTTCTCCCAATTTTGTCTTTGGATTGCTTGCAGTGGGCACAGTTTTGCTTTGCACTAGCTGCTAATGCATGGGAGAAGCAAAATTAGGAACAGTCCTTTTAAAGAAGGGTGGGTGGAGGGCAGCATGGGAAAATTATCCCCTAAATCCGGAAGCCACTCCAGGCAGAGACCTGAAAATAAAACAACAACAACCTTGACCCGGGGAAGTCAGGTTTACTTAGCCTATGTTTGCCAGGAGCAACAATCTTCATTTTAATTCTGTCATAATAAAAAGATTGTTATGGGCAAACTTTGAAATACTTTGTCGATGCCGTTCCTCTTATAAGAAAATGAAATCTCAGTGGAAAATATTTATCTGCGCTGCAAGGAGCTGGAAGAAACAGGTCTTTTATAAATACTGGGTGCAACTGGAATTATTAAAGCGGAGGAGCATCTAGAATAATTTGCCCCAATTCCCCAAAACAGGGCTTTATACATTTAGAAAGTTTCCCCACATACGTAAGTGGATACATAGCTCCATCAGGAACAACTGATTTCAAGCTCAAGTCGCATCCGTCCTTTAATGGGTGGCCTACAAGCTGCATTTCAGAAACTGGACACGGCCACCTTTAATATAATTTCAGTGCAGTTAAAGAATAAGTTAAAGAGGTTAAAAATCTGATAATCTAAACTCTACTCTTGTGTTGAAGCATCTCCCTGTGTTAAAAACTGTGTTTCTGTTTGCAGAAGCTTTAGAGAACTAAGAGTCACTTAGGCAAGATGTGTGGTGTAAAATGTGATAAATAAATAGATATTCAGCCACAGTCTGGAGCAGAGAAGACTACGTGGCCTAAGAAACTGATTTATTTGATTTCTATAGCCACCCATCTCCTTAAATGAAATATAAACAATGCAGCCTCTTTTTTGGGGTCAGTAGTAGTTTCCCCAATTTAAGGGGCACTGTAAAACCCCTAATCAGCACCAGGCAACACCCTTGTTATTAACCAATAACCCTGAAGAACAGTTGTTCTGCCTTAGTTTTAGGAGTCAAAAGTAAGGGGGAGGATCCACCTTGACCATGTGCAGTGTGCATCTTAATAAATTAATTTATAAATACTGTGCAGGGCTGGAAAATGCTGACACGATCAAGCTAAAGTTGAGATTTGTTCCCTCAACATTGGCAGACCAGCCCGGATATTTAATGTTCTGCTTCTGTATGGTTCAGCATGTCTGGGTTTGTGGTGGGTGAGCCTGCAACGTTCGGAAAATATATTTCAGAAGAATTTTTCTTTCTTTCCTGTGGACTGTTTGATGCCTGTTGTTGATCAGAGAGAACCATTTTGTGGCTGAGTCACAGCAGGCTCACCCAGCTACTAGGTGGTAGTTACTTGGGGCGGCTGAAGGATCAAAACTGGTGACCCTGGCTCACTCCCCTTGGTGTGCATTTCCCAAAAGAGCATTTTAGACCCTTAAATCAGGGGTATTTTGTCTGTTGACATGTTTACTAGGGCTTCTCTGCTACTTCAGTTAACACAAACTTGGAGCAGTTCCCCAAACCCTTTGCAATAAAAAGATGAAAAGCCACACGTCAAAAGCAAAAAAGGTCTTGCGAGAAATGCTGGGTTGCCAGAGGAATATCAGGCACCAGTTGATCAATGAGCTGAAATGCGTCCGGTGTAAATATAAAACTAAACATGCATCAACAGCTAGACTTTATCTGTTGAGATGGCTGGCTGGACAACATATGGGAGTCGTCAGGGAGGTGGGATTCAAGGCTAAACCATCAGCAGCATATACATTGATTTTAATGAAAATGTCGGCTTTTGCACCCCCAGAAGGCAATACAGCAGTAGCGTAACCTGCATGTGCTTCATAGAAACCACTCGGCATTAACTTGCATTCCTTATGTTGTGATACCACAGCGGCAACTCTTTAACAGTGGAGGGTTTTTACTGATTTTGAGGGGGCAAGTGTTACTTGCTTTGGGTTGTTCTGAATCACGGAAGCTAGACTGGAAATGCAGGGAGCTGTCAGGACTTTGTGGACTGCTGCAAACCTTTCTGACGTGTATCTTGAAACAGGTTCACAGCCATGGGAGCTCCCTGGGTGACTTTGGGCCAGTCGCGGGCTCTCAGCTCAAGAAAAACTCTGGGGTGGCGGAGAAAGTGCTGGACTTGGAGAAGGGAGACCCAGATTTTAAACCTTCCTTGGCCATAGAAACTCCCTGGGTGACTCAGAGCCAGTCCCACTTCCTCAGCCAGACTGGGAAGTAAATATATCTACCTACTAACCTGTACTTGATCAGCCTGGGAATGGTGGATAGTCTTCATTCCACAGTGAAGTGATTCAGACTGAGCGTAATAATGCTAATAATTTCGTGTATCGTATGTGGATGGGTGGATACCACTGGTGGACACAACCAGTGGACTGGGTAGCAAAATTTGGCAAATAGAACATTTTGAATAAGTAAGTTTCCATTTGGTTGGGTTACTAAAATACAAAGTTGGAGAGAGAGAGATTCCTTCCGAGATGGTACCAATGAAACCATTTTTTTTATTTTGCTGCATGTCTTGTTGTGAGCCCTGTAGAAAAGCAATTAGGAAGGGCTTGGATGGATGAACAGATAAACCAGCTGGGTTTAAAGGTGCTTTTTGTATTCTGCTCTGCTGTTGGTGAAACCTGGCAGGAGGCAAATGTTGGCGTCATGCGCCGTATAGTTGGTTGCACAGCACTCTGTGTCCTCCGATATATCAAATTCATGAGAAGCCCGTTGCTGATGGCTCTCAGGACTTGTAACAGCTTTCCGTCCCTGAAAAGGTACGCATCTTTCTTCTGACATGCTCAGTTGAGTGGGAGGTACAACCTTGCAGAGGGAATCCCTGGCTTTGCTTCTGGCTCATCCATGCTGTTTTGTTCCCTTTGTCTTTCAGCTCTTCATGCTGGATAATGCCCTCACCGATTGGCGAATTGCAGTCAGCACCCCGAAACTGGCTCTCATCGTGCTCGAGCTCTTGGTCTGCTCCCTTCACCCTTTCCCAAGGGGAGATTTCTTTTGCCTGGATCCCAAGGCGGAGCAGACCTTCGTCTTCCTCTCTGAGGTTGACATGTTATTCTCGCTGGTGATGTTCCTCCGCCTCTATCTGGTCCCCCGAGCTGTGCTACTGCGGAGTAGAGTACTAGGAGATGCCTCCTACCGCAGCATCGGGTCCCTCAACAAGATCCACTTCCAGTACCCTTTCCTGTTACGGGTGATGGTCAACAGCCAGCCAGGCCGTGTGCTGCTCATCTTCACAATAGGACTGTGGCTCATTGCCTTCTGGATACTGTCTGTCTGTGAACGGTGAGGATCCTATTGCATGCTCATAAACAAACCCTCAGTGCTGTTTCCTGGGATTTTTAACAGCTCCCCCTTTCCCCAGAGCTGGTAGAAGAGCCTTTTCTGGCTTGGTAAGGTTCCTTTCCTTCTTTGGGAGCCCCCTTCTGTCACCTCTTCAAAGTGGACCTGGTATAAAAACAGACACCATAGGTCAGCCCAGCCCACCAGATAGACCAGACCAAGAATCAACTCTACAGGAAGCTTAAGACTAGTTTTATGGTTAAGTGGTTACCATAAAAGAATTTTGCAGTGCCTCCTCCCCTGTTTATACTCATGTGAATTAGGAAAGCATCTGTCCCAGCCGCTTCTGCATATTTTCTGCTTGTTGAGATTTAAGATATGTTTTTATCCCTTGCTGGTTGAATAACAGATCTGGCCTGTCTCTATCAAGGTCACCTCCCTTACTCTCTATATCTCATGAACTGCTTTCAAGAATCTCAAAAGCCTGATGGAGAGTCTCCCTTCTTATGCTGAAGGGAATCAAAGGGGCAGTCCTGATTTTTCCCCTCACCCTCTCCTGTCTATGCAGGCAAGCTAATTTTTGCATTGGCCATTGAATTCCTTCTGCAAGGCCATGTCCATAATGATCTACACCTTCTTTCTGAGACACCAGCCTTGATGGCATTCAGTCCCTTGTTGCACTTACGTGCAAGTTAATCTCTGGATGGATTGCAGTCATAGAAGGAAATTTGAAATGAACACCTCCCCCTAACAAGAAACAAGAAAACTTCCAATTTTTTATCTGGGAGGTTGCACATTTAAGGAACAAGTCCAGACAGGAAAGAAAGACCATAGCTCCAGTTTTCTCTGTGTAAGTGTTTCTCCGCCTTAACCACGTTAAGATGTGTGGACTTCAACTCCCAGAACTCCCTGGCCATGCATTCTGGGAGTTGAAGTCCATACGTCCTAATGTTGTCAAGGTTGGGAAACAGTTGTTCAAGAATTTTAGAAGCATGCTCTGGCCTTCTGAACAAGCTGTGCTTGAGGAATTAGTGTATCAGTCAAGAGTTTTATGCCTTATTGTATTTGTTCAAGCTTTTGAAAGGCCCCACAGGATCCAGGAGAGTGATTATCGAGATGCAATATTCAGTGCTTTTTTCTTGTAATATTATGCTCTGATATGCATCAAGCTGCACGATTGAACGGGGACTTGAATCTAAGTACCTGACTGGAAGACCTAATTTCTGCATCTCATTGCCCCGCAGAAGCTGGAAAATGTGCGTTCATTTTGAAATGCCCAAGCCTCTCGATTGCAAATTGTTCCTGAGAGCCATTTAGCAAAGTCTGCAGAAGGAGACTGGCTCCAGCTTTTCCCAGCCACCTCTGTGGGATCTGTATGTCCGGCCTTGGGATCTTCTGCATGCAAAGCACGTGCGCCCAGTTGCTGAAGTGGGTCCTCTTCCCCAAAACAATCCTACGTCGAAGTTGAAAAAAGTCCTTGTCCTGATGCTCGGAAATGTTTTTTGTTTTGCTTTGTTTTGATAGGATAGCTCCACCTGCTGTCTGTCAGCCAGCCAAGAGTCAGTTCACCTGAGGAGGCTGGCAACTGAGTTAACCACTCCAGAGGAAAAACAAACACTTTGTCACTTTGGGTGACATGAATTAAAAAAAAAAAGTCCTTCTGATTTCCAAACAGTTGAAGGATGGATCAACTCTAAAATCAACAACCTGCTCTAAGTTCCTAGCTGGTCTGCTTGTCATAGAGCGTCGCAGGGGATAAATTCTTGACAAACTGGCTTAGCTTGGAGCTCCTTCTGGATTCCCGTCTTCCGTCTGAAGGACCATCTGTTTTCCCGTGACTGAGAGAAGATCTCAGCACTTGAAGAGCAGTCAGCAGCCCCTCTCAATTCTAGGAGGCAAGCAGAGGCAAATATTGCAGGGACCTCTCCGGGTAGTCACCAGCATCAACACTGACTCACACACACACACCACACACCTTCTTTATAACACATTGTGAAGAGTGCGTGATACAGGGTCCACCTGTCTTTTATTATAAAGGACAGTCTTTTATTTCAAAGAACTGCCCGTTGGATTTATTTAATGTAATTATTCTGTTGGGCTTCTGCTCCTGATGAATTTTCCTTGGTAAAGCAAAAGATAAAGAATTAAATCGGTGCATCCCTGTAAACCTCTTTTCAGATTTGCCCCCTTTTTCAGATTTGTCATTTACGTTTTTTCCAAGGAAATATGTCAGTAAGGTGTGTATAAGTACATAAGTACAGTTGCTTGCAGAGAGCTTCTATGTGCACCCAGAGGCTTCAGCCTGAACGACGACAGGAGCCTTTGTGTGCACGAGATAAATTTGTGGAATGCAAGTACTGTAGCTGCTCTCAGTGTGTGATCTGGACGAAGGAAACTGGTCAAGTGGCAACAAGAAGAGTAATAAAGTGGAACCCACCCCTGGCTGAGAGAACCCGGGAACCCCACCCTGCCATTTGAACACTAATATTGCCTACAATTAAGCGTATTATTGTTATTATTAGGTGATTGGTCATCAAAGAAAGACCATTTTATTTTCTTTAAAAATGTTGATTTGATTTAAAAAAAACACAAAACTCAGCTGCTATAGTTTCACCAACATGTATTTACAAATGTACTTGAATTTATGCATTTTAATGTTTTATGGTTTTCATACTATCCTAAGCTGTTCCAGAAATGGCCAACTGATTAGTTTGGATATAATACAGATTGTCCTCGGCTTACAGCCATTTGTTTAATGACTGTTCAAAGTTGAAACAAAAAGTGACTGGTCCTTGCACTAATGACCGTCACAGCATCCTCATGGTCACGTGATTGAAATACAAGCACTTGGCAACTGGCATATATTTACAACAGTTGCAGTGTCCCAGAGTCGTGTGATTGCCATTTTCAACTTTCCCAGCTGGATACTGACAAGTACAGTCAATGGGGGAAGCCAGATTCACTTAACAGTCCCATGATTCACTTAACAACTGCAGCAATTCGCTTAACTGTGGCAAAAAGGTCATAAAATCAGGCACAACCCACTTAACAACCATCTTGCATAATCAACAGAAATTATGGTGCTAACTGTGGTCGTAAGTTGAGGACTACCTGTACCTTCCTAGAAAAACATGAGCATGAATGTATTTTCATATCGATTCTCTTTTTTGCACCTGCCAGGCAGTATATGGATAAAAACAAATACCTGGGTGGAACGTTCTGGTTGATTCCCATCACTTTTCTGACTATCGGCTACGGAGACGTCGTGCCTGAAACAGTGTGTGGGAAAGTCGTGTGTTTGTTCACGGGCGTTATGGTAAGGAACACGGCAACACCTTACAGTGAGAGTCATGGCCGCGAAGTTGAAATACACGCCAGCACACGTCTGAAATCAGTATTCTCAGCCAATTTAAGTGTACTTGATATCCCAGCCAGCATGCCGATCATATGGCTGTGACACCCTCTTGCCTTTTTTTTCTGACCATGCCTGCAACAACTCAGGGTAACTGAAAATGTCTACGCTTGCCACAGATACCCTTGAGGCAGGTAGAACCAACCTACCAAGTGCATGAAACCTTCGCAAGTTTTCAGATATGTGGACTTCTACACCCAGAATTCCCAACCAGCACCGTATAAATAAGAGAAATTCAAGAACCTGGAAGCCCACATCTCTCAGAGCTGGCAAGGTTGGAATCACCAGACAGATACTGATGTTACAACACAAGAAAGCTTAAAAAATTTCAAAAAAAGAAAGAGCTCCTTTAATGATGAATAACAATGGATACGGTGACCGCTTTCAGATTACAGTGGGATTCCAGTCTCATGTCTTGCAGACCCAAAACCTGCTGCACACAAGTCCCATCTGCCACATCCCCAACTCCAATGGGGATGTTGACAGCCCAGGTGTCACCATGCAACCATCGTCTTATTTGGAATGAAAGGCGAGAAGGTGGAGCTAGGATAATTAGCGCTGTGATTGACAGCTAGCTCGGTGTAGCAGTCAAAAGCACCCAGCGAGGAAATGGGAGGCTGTGAGATTAGTTCCGCCTAAGGCCTCCCTCTCAAGGACCGCCTGCATTCAACCGTTCTGTCCCAATGTCCGCGTCGATGCCTTTCCCTTGGCTCTTCCCTCAAGCCAGCTGAAGCAACAGCTGTCCCAGCCCTTCCAAACGCAGATTAAACTGTCTTAAACCAAGTAAAACCAGCGGTCGCCCTTGTGCTGACTGAAGCCGTGTCTCGGTCC
>JANHZU010004739.1:57239-67683 GCA_032468055.1 Acrochordus granulatus
GTCTCAAACAACGGAAGAAAAAGCTCATTGTTGTGGAATGCAGAGGGTTCTTGGGTAGAAACCTTTCCAGACATGGCAGGAATCAGATCTGCAGGAAGCAACTGGCAACCTACTGCGCAGAATTTTCTGAGAGTGGAAAAAAACACCACCCTCTTCGGTTTAGACTTGATGACTTAGCAGACTTGGTCACTGAGCTTGAGTGATGAGCTGCTGCTGGCCAGGACACTTGTGTATCACAGGGAGAGGGTTTCATTCTTATTTTTGGTATATCTATGTGAAATTCTTGATGGTCCTTAGAATCATCTGACTAATAGGAGGGCTTTGAGTTCCAATCGTGTGAAAAAATCTAAATTAAAGCTTCTCCAACAGTATTTATGCAATATTCAGCCTTAGTTTGAATAGCAAAACTTGATCAGTGGCTCCGTTGTCAAACATTGAATAACATCATTACAGACAAGATACCAGAGATGCTCATACAGTATATGAACATCTGTTGTCATTGGCTGCTTGGGTTGGTTTATAGGTAGTCCTTGACTTTATGACTGTAATCGAGCCTAGAATTTCTATTGTCACAAAAGTTGTAAGTTGAGGGACTCATGTGACTGACCCAATTTTACCACCTTTTTTGTGGCAGTCCTTAAGTCAATGTACTTGTGGGTGTTTTTTGCCATACCAGCAGAAAAGGCTAATTTCCAGCAGAAAAGGTAAATTTTGTCACATGAGAGTGCCAAACACTGAAATTAGCTGTAAAGATGAGCTGGTTGCCAAGTATTTGAAATGTGGTCATATGAGAGGTGATGTGTGCATGCCTGTGTACCACTGTCAGAATTTAGGAACTGGGGTATAAATAGCTTTTGGGAGCAGTCTATTAGTTGTTAAGCAAGGATTACCTGCAGCGTATATTAAACACTCAGCAAAGAGAAGGAACACATAGCAATGACATGAACATGGCAAAAGCCATAATCAGTGACATGTTCAGACGTATGCTTTGCAAGCAAACAATTCCTTAAATTTCCATGCTGAACCTCACTTTAAATCCCAGGCTGAGATTAAGAGCCTTTTTTGGGGCACATAAATGCATTTCTGTAACATGCCAGATTGGATACGTGTCTCAATTTCTTCCAAAGAAACTATCTGCGAACCCACTCTTCTCCAATCTAAGGTTCTCCAGATGTGCTGAGTGCAATATGCCAGTTGGCATTTACAGTCTGTACCCACGTAGAAACCACCAAGTTAGATTAAGCTTTCATTAATCCATCAGATCGACTCTGATGGTGGCATTTTAGGAGTAGTGAGATTACAACTGAATAGGCACACCCAACCAGACAGCGTGTTTGGAGAAGAGGGATGGTTGGTTGAGAATCTGACACAACTGCCATCTTTTTGTTGGCCAGAGAGACCTGTGGCTCTTGGCCTAATTTCACCTGAAGAGTCTGGAGGAAACAGAAAAGAAACATTAAAGAACATTAGAAAGAAAAGAGGCATTGTGTAAGTGATTAGCTTAGTTGTTAGAGAAGGGGGGATGGAGGGAGGGAGGACTGCAAGCTACGCAAATCAGACACCGCAGGGACATTCAATTTTGGCAACTTTTAAGATGTGTGGACTTCAACTCCCAGAACTCCTCAGCGAGCGTAGGAATTCTCTCCCACTGACCTGTTGAATGAAGAATGACAAGAGGAAAAGGCAGCAGTTGAAGAGTTCATGGTGGGGAAAGATTGACCACACCCCTCAAAAAAGAAAGGCTGTCTCTGCCTGGCATCAAGACAGTTCCTGTTCCCTATCACAGGAAAAAGCAACCTCCCAAAACAGTTTGGAATGGTCTGTTTTTATAGGCATAAATATGTGGGTAGTCCTTGTTTAATGACTGCTCTGTTTCACCAGTTAGGACATTGCTGAAAAAAATAACTTTATGACCGATCCTCACGCTTACAGAATCCTGCAGTCATGTGATCGCCAGTTGCATGCTTCCCAGTCCAGCTTCCGACAGAGCTGATGGGAGATCAAGGCAGCAAAACAGCACATTGTGGTTACGTGATGTCTTGCTTAATGACCACAGGTGAATCACTTAATGACCGTGATGGAAGTGAGACTGTAAATCCATTGCAGTCACATGATATCTTGCTCAGCAATGAAGTTGCTAGTCCCTGTTGTGGTCGTTAAGGGAGGACTCCTTGTTTGCAACTATTTTCTGTCGAGTAAACATTGCATCCCGAGGAAGAGCGCGAGCGACAACCTCCACCCAATACAACTTATCCCTTGAATAGTTAGCTTCGGGTTCCTCCTACCTCCCTGCCAAACCCCCCTCGGTGCCCCCACAGGTAAGTGACACATTAGAGGCTCAGAATCTTGGCTGTTTAATTACCATCTTCATAATTACATTGGGAGAAACAAAACAAACATCAGACAGCAACCATCAGCAAACAGGCTAACCAATCTTCTCTTCCTCCCCTCCCCTCCCTTGAGCCAGCCCTACCTGCCCACCCAGCTCAGGTGGTGGAGAGGAAGCCTGCAAGCGTGTACACCCGCAAGCCAGGCCGCTGGCTTCTGACATGATGCCAGAGGTAACGGGACAAGCGTTGGAAGCTGACGCCACAAGGGCAGCTGAAACGGGCCAGGCCGGGACGGCAGCAGTTATGCCTTTCCAAGCCCGCGTGTCCTTGGAGTGACTTCCCACAGGTTGCGCAAATAAAGAGGGCTTGCTCCAGGTGCTGGAGCTGGTGGCGCAGCAGGTGGAGCAGGCCCCGGAAGGGAGACCCACATTCGCACAAGAAGCTCCTTCCTCGGCGTTTCTGCCCCTTTTGGTGAGAGCGGAGCCGGGAGAGCTGGCTGTAGCACACCCCACAGTCGGGGCACTTAAAGCGCCAGATGCTGCTGTTTCGAGGGGGAAGCTTTTTGGCTTGCCTGAAGGTCCGTTGTCGGGGGTGGTTGTGATGCTCACCTATGACCAAGCCTTGGTAGCCTGACTTGCCCTCCATTTCCACCACAACAAAGCTGTCTTCTGCCATCCCCTTGGGACTGAGGGTCTCTTGCCCAGCCTGCAAGTTCACATCCCATGGTTCAGAGGCAACTGGAATGCCTCCCCCTGTATCATACTCCAGGTCCAAGACCTCAGGATGGTCCCCTGTCGGACAAGGCAGCAGCCGCACCACCACGGGACTTTTGGGACTAGTGGTTGCTGCGGGAGAGGGTTGCTGCTGCTGCTTGCTTGCTTGGTACAAATTGGGCAAATAACCTGGGAAGTGGAAGCTTGCTGCCTGCGACTCCCAAGCCTTTTCTCCTTCATCTGTGGCTTCGTTGTGGTCCAGAGGTAAGGAATTCCCGTAAGGGAAGGATATGTATTGAGGCTCGGGGGCCAAATGGAAGGTGGCTGGGTCCAGAGAAGAAGTCTGAGGATCCGGATCCAAGTAGAGTGTGGGCGAGACCTCGGAAGTCTTAATGATCACTTGCTGGAAAGGGCTGGACTCCGTCTGGCCGTCCACAAGAGCTGCCTGGTCATCCGCCTGGAGCAGCACTGTCCTGTAAACAGTGCAAGCGTTTTGGCCGACCCACCCAGGGCTGATGGCTGCCTGGTCCTTGACTCCACCAGCCTGCAGAGGATTCACGCTCACCGGAGTATCCAGGATGGCTGTCTGCTCTTCAGTTCTTAGGAATACCGGGTGCATGGTGTTTGTGGTCCCCTGGCTGTCAAATACAGTTGCCTGCAGCTTGGCATAATGCCGTTCTGGTGCAACGGGCACAGCCTCTGCCTCATCGCCATCCAGAATGATGATCTGGTTTTCGGCATTCATGACGGCAGGCTGGAAAAGACCCCCAGCCACTTGGCCTTCCAGGACTCCTTCTTGCTTCTGCCAAGGCTGCAAAAGATTGACCTCAGTAGCCCCATCTAGGACAGCCATGGAGTTCCCAGCCTGGGTGTTGCTGAACAGCTCCTGATGCTGCCACACTTCAGCACTCATCCTTTTCTGGCGCTTGATGGTTTTGTGCTTGCCCGTCCTTTGAGACCTGGGAACCTGTAAGCTGGCTGGCTCACTCAAAATCTCTTGTACGACTGGAAGATCAGCGGTATCTTTTTCTTCTAGGGGGATCTGAGTGCCACCAAGAGGCTTGTAAACATAAGAGACTTGGGAGGACCGCCGAGTTCCCTTCCTGTGGTGGACTTTGATGCCCAGACGCACCAGCTTCAGGTGCCACTTGGTGTGCCGCGCAAATTGCTCTGGGCGCAGGAACCGCTTGCCACATTCTAAACAGCGTAGCTTGCGGGGTGGGGAAGGGAGACGGATAGGGTTCTGGGCTGCATGCAGCTGGGTGACTTGCTCTTCCTCCTGAGCATGGTCCTGGAGGTGCTGGGTGTAGTGCCATTCCTCCATGAAGACTTGCAGGCACTTCTGGCACTGGTAGGCACCAAAGGCTGGTATTCCAGGAGGGGGTGGACCTCCAGGACGGAAAGGGCAGGAGAACAAGGGAGGGATCCATTTCTTAGAAGCAGACAATTTAGCAGCAGTTGGAGGGATGGTGGGGCGGTGAACCGGGCGGCGCTGAGCAGGGCGTGGGGGCCGTCTGACAGGTAAGAAGAAGGTCAACTGGGATTCCCCATCATCATCACTACTGGAGACATCCACAGATTCTAAGCAGAGACAATTCTGGGCATTTTCCTGGTGGTGGAAAGAATCACAGGATATATAAACTGAAAAGGAGCCGACAGATCAACTAGTCCAGCCTCCTATATTGGCAGAGCTGGAATTTAAAGGAGAACTTTTTAAATGTCTATATTAGGACTTGCAGTACAGCTTTTTTTCTTTTCATCTCATCTCAAGATGGCAGAAAACAATGCCTTCAGTTTTCAGCAAGTACAGTAGTTAGTGAAGGCTCCAAAGATTGCAAAAATTGGGGGCTGCAGGTTATCCACCCAGCCCCAGAGACAGGCAGAATATGTTACATCTGTATCTGAGGATAATTACATTATTAAGTTCTCTAATCCAGATGCATGCATTAAAGTGCTCTCCAGATGTTTGAATTATAATGCCCCTAATTCCTGACCACAAACCCTGCTGATGGGGGATTATAGGAACTTTATCCCCAAACAATGGCATATAGGCACCAGCCTTGGAGCTGCTGGAAAAATGCATACTAAACCAAAATCTGAACAAAAGTTCTGGGAGGTTTAATTCTCTTATTTCTGTGGTCATGGTCTAAAAGAGGAATGTGAGGACCTGTTCTGAGTGAAAATTCAAGAGTTTAAGGGATGAAATTGGTACCTTAAGCATTTGCAAGGCTCCAGGCACCTTTTTTGCACTGTCATCCCTGTTAACCACCAAAAAACAAACAAACAAGGACCCCAATCTGGAGATTGCAAAAGGGGCACTCGATCCTCCCCCAATTCTGACATGAGAGTAATTATCTACATAGCACCTCATGAGCCATCTGGACAGAAAGCTTTTACAGATAACCCTTCAAATATCCCTACACCCCAAATCAGAAACAGGACAGTGCCTGCTCCCTACCAAATGCAAAGGCAATTCTTCCAGGTCCCCATCTTCGGTCACTTCGATTTCAGCTCCAACATCCATCCCTGCCAACAAATCCATTGTGCCCTGAAAAGAGAAGTACGTGGTGTGATCTTTGCTTTGGCAACTGAGGTTGTAGATGTACATGATAAGTAGTTCTTGCTTAGGTTCTGGCTCCTTAATAACCATTTAAAGTTATGATGGATTCTCCCCCCAAGCTATTCTGGAGTTCCAACAGCAGCATTCCCCCATAGCCACCTGACCACATTTCAGGTGCTTGGCAATCAGCTCACCTTTTGGCTGGTTGCAGTGTTCTGCAGTCACGTAGCTGTGTTTTTTTTCCAGTTTAACATAGGAATGAATGGATCTGCACAAGGACCACCATAAAAAAAGTTGTCATGTGGTTGCATACACTTATGATGTTAAGTTAGTCACTACAATGGAAGTTCTGGGCTCTATTAGGGTTGTAAATTGAGGATTATTTCTAGTGCAAGCATTCAAATTTTGCCCTGGAGTCACCTATTGAGCCTAGAAAACTCGAAGGCAGATTTGCCTTTAATTGAAGCTGGCTTAACTGGTCTGAACTGGTGGCAGCCTGCGCCCAACAGTGTCTGGACTCAGAATCTAAGCACAATCAGGTGTGAGTAGTACTTGCATGTGAGAAGTCTTCAAGTAATACCTGGAGGCTAGCATGGATATTTGGAGAAACATCCCAAAGACAAGAGAGATTCTGCGATGTGCCCTCAAGCTCACCAGGAGTTCGGAAACTTGAAGCTTTTAGCTTCAGGCTTAACAGGCCATCAGGAGAAGATTCCTGAGAGGCTCCGGAGGTTACCTCCGAGGCAACAGAACACAAGCTCTCAGACTAAGTTGCACTGATGAGGCAGCACAGCTAAGCATTGTGCACCTTCTGGCCGGTCCTCTCAAACTTTGAGCCTCCCTGATTTCCCTGGGAAAAAGGAGGAACGTCCACAACCCCAGCAGCAACAGGAATTTGGACTGTACAGCACAACTCCTACCGGCTAAGTGGTTTAATAAGCGGCTTGCGATTCCCAGAGGGTGATAGTGGTGGCGATGCTGATGATCTTCCAGACTAGCCTGCGGTCCTGGCAGCACCCGCCATGCACCAACCCAGGCCGACCCTGCTTAGCTTCCAGGGTCGGCCACAGTCACCTGAGTGCTGTCACCTGCTGAGGAGGAGGGTCCGGTCCGGAGCTGTGGCTTGCACCGAGGTGCGCCCCCGGGAACGGGATGAGGCGTCAGACGCTGCTACGACGACCCAGGCTAGCTCGGGCCAGCTGAAACCGCCAAGGCCACACGGGGGTCCTGAGCGGGGCAGCGCCTCCAGTCCGCAAGCCCCCCGGGATGGCCCCCATTCCAAGCGTTGCCCTCGAGTCACAGCCACGGACCCAGAGACCCCGGGCAACGATGAGCATCCGCTGACACCGATCCACACCGTCGCCCCCTCCGGATTTCCAGGCCCGCCCTTCCCCAACCTGGCGCCCTCCAGGTGCGCCAGGGTGACGACTCCCAGGATTCCCGGCCGCGGGGCGAGCGGGGCTGCAATGCTGAAATCCCCAGGGAGGGGGCGAGGACAGAGGCGGGCCGCTTCGGGCCTCCCGATCCCTTCGCCAAACGCGGCCTCCGCCCGCCCGGCCTGCCCGCGCCCCCCGCGGCCCTTCCTCTGCAGGGAAGCCCGCGGGGCTCGGCGGGCTGCGAACTCACCTCCTACCTCCCTCCGGCTCGCCTCTCCGAGGCGCGCCCGGCAGGCCGAGCAGCAGCAGCAACTCCCGGCCCGCCCAGTGGTCCCCGTCGCATGGTGCTGGCGAGGCCCCGCGGAGGCACCCGCGGGCGCCGAGGCCCCCCGCGCCGCTCCCGCGGCCGCCTCCCCTTCACGAAGCGCGACGGCGACGGCGCTTCCAGCCCGGGAGGAAAGTGGCCCGCGCACGCGGGGAGGAGCAAGGACTGCCGGGAGTTGTAGTCAGCCTCCCGCGTCCTTCTTTGGCTGCTGCTGCTGCAAGTTGGATTCGGGGGTTCCGTTGCAGTTTGCAGAATTTACAACCCACGAACAAGCGAAGCCTGGATAGAGCGATCGACCTTTGCCCAGGCGAGTCTGCATGTTCTGCAAGATTGGGGAAACGGTTTGCCAATGCCTGCTTCCGAGGGTTGAGAGGTGTCACCAAGGTCATCCAGCTGGCTTTGAGTCTGGAATGGTTTCTGTCATTTCCAACAAGCCAAAATCCCTGGTTGAAGGGCATTTTGGGCGCTATTCTTGGAGGCTCCATTTTTCCTCCCACAACTTAGGGTTGAGTATGCAGGTTACTCTTCCTAATAGCCCTGGAAGGTAGGGAGGGCTGTAACCCCCACATGCACTTGCTTCAGGGAGCTTCCGTCTCCTTGATCTTTAGCCAGCGACATGACTACAAATTCAAGCCTGTTCCAAAAACAAACTTCTGCAAGTCTGGACTCTAGATCCTAACAAAATCCTCGATGTCTACAGCAAAGTCTCTCAACTTTGGCAACTTTAAGATGGGTGGATTTCAACTCCCAGAATTCTCCACCCAGCAACTGAAGTCCATACAACTTAAGGTTGCCAAGGTTGAGAACAATATTATTCTGGGTTTTAGAACTGCAAGGTGCCTTCAGATGTCCTTCCCCTCAATGTGAAACATACTTTGCATGGAAAAAATGGTACTGGTCAATGGGCTTCACTTTGGAAGAAGCACGTTTGTTTTGGAATGTGGCCAACACATCAGGGCTGCAAAAATCTGGCTGGGAAGGAAGTTTAAGATACAAAAATGATATGCCCTTTTGCTGCTACTTTGTGGTCGCCCTGATTTTTGCAGCCCAAACTCCAGAGCCCTGGCCTGGCACTAGGTTGTGCTGTGCATTATATTTTTTGGCTGTAACATTTTGCTCTGGTTTATGGGCATTGGCTACTCACAATCATGAACTCCTCCATGGTGTGTAAGCCAGAAAAACTGGTACAATGTTGTTGCACTAAACCAGAGTTCCTGAGCCAATGGGGATTCTAGTCCAAGATTACCATAGTCATTAATATCTATGAATATCTCATTTATCCAGGTCATGATTAGTAAAAATTGTGAAACTTTTGCAAAGTTCCTTAAAGAGGCAACTGGACATTAATTACAAGATGTTACTGGAGACGTTTCGCCTTCTATCCAGAAGACTTTTTCAATCCATTTCAAGATTGAAAAAAGCCATCTCAAGATGGATTGAAAAAGCCTTCCGGACAGAAGGCGAAACGTCTCCAGTAACATCTGTAAGTAATGTCGAGTCGCCTTTTAAAGAACTTTACAAAAGTTTCGCAATTTCGACCACATCATCCTTAATTTCTCACTCCCACCACTATACGGCGCTATGACCCCTCTGTGGGAATTCGGCTTTCTCCGATACACTCAATAGATTCCGGTTTCAAGACACGCCCCTCCCTCTCGAAACCTCTCTTGGTTCATACTTGTAGGCTTTTGGCGCATGCGTATACACAAAATTGCTGCGACGAACTAAACGCTAATGGCCTCCCAGCCACTGCAGACAACCTTTGACGCAGAGAGAGAGAGCGAGCATGCGCCAAATCAAAATTAACGGTGCTCACGCTCGGACGAGCTGTGAACTCCTGCGCCTGCGCACTAGCTCAAACAACGGTGGCTGACGAGGGTCTTTCCCTGCTTCTTCCGTGATGCCTTGATCCACACATCGCTAATCTCATTCGCCTCGCAACGAGCTTTACCTCGACTAACGCTGCCTTCCAGTTTACGTGACGCTGATCCGGAGTATTTATTCCATAAGCGGCGTTCTTGTCGGCTTTCAGGACTCCGCTCGCTGCTCAGGTATTTCTTTGCGAGTCTGAGGGATTTTCTGGTTCAGTGCCAATACCCTTCCGCGAACGTTGAGAAGCCAGTGTTGTCCTTCCGCGAGAGAGACATAGTGCCGGCGACCTCTTGTGTCCGTCCCTGGGGAAGTTGCTTAGCAACTACGTCTCACTCGCAGGGCGCGTATGTCCCCGCCAGTTATTAGACCCGTCTCTCCCGAGAAATGATGCTTTTAATTCCAAACTCTGGATCCTGCGTGACGATTCGTCAGAACTGTAGCAGTCTGCACATGCTCAGTAGCATAAATGGCTTGCATTCTGCTTCCCCAGTATGTGCTGCTTTATTTAGGTCACTTTTAGCCAATAGGTGCCGACTGCTTGTTTTCTTTTTCGCTCATCTTGTGTTTGCTAATTTTTTATTTATTGAATTGTATAGCTGGGCAGCACACCTAATTAAAACCCAAAGCTAAGCAATCAAGATAATTCAAACGCAATCAACAAAAACGATAATAAAAAAAGACTGGGGAGATGACACATTCTCTCCCTCGCTCTTGGCAGTTTATGATTTTACTTCAGAGTTATAAATTGTCTGAGGGAATGGGGAGGAGGCTCTAAAGTAGTTCTAGATGGCTCACACAGAACTGCATTAAAATAATAAGACGAACGAACACCAAAGCATTGGAAGAAAGATCCAGATTTTTGCAGCTTGGTGAGAACACAGCCAGAGAGACGTCAGTGGGATTGCTCTTGAACAGGGCAAGCACAATTTAGAAACTCGGAATATTCACTAAGTGACTGGTCGTAAGTCAAGAACTACCTGGATTGCTAACTACCTTTAGAAAACCTGTGATGTGAATATGTGTATCTTTAGCCCAGATCACCACTTAGATACGCACACTGCTCCCAAGATTAAATGTTTGCTTCTCATACTCAACGCCTCCTGATACCTTCAGGAGATGTTTCTCCACAACTCCACCATATATGCCATGCTTTTGCCTTCTGATGTGAGATAACACCATCTTTCACTAGAGTTACTCAGAACCTAGACGGGATTATTGTTCTCTTCCCAGATCCCATTTCCACATGTCAGAATCAGGGCACAGTCAGC
>JANHZU010004739.1:67744-79132 GCA_032468055.1 Acrochordus granulatus
CCGGATTATATGAACGCCGCCGTCGCTGGAACCGGGAGAAGGAGCTGGGCCATCAAAGCCTGTCTGGGCCAGGGCGAGAGCGTGATTATGTCCCTTGGGACCGGGACCGAGACCGGCGGGTAAAACTCTATACTTTGGCTGGGATGTAATGAGGACAGGATCCACCTTAAGTCTGTCCCCACTCTCACTGTAGGAACCTATGGATGAACCAGTGGGGACGATGATGCAGAAGACACCCATTATTCTGGCCAAACCTCCTGCAGAGAGGGTAAGTAAGAGAACATGATCCATTACTTTGAAGTTTTCTAAGAATAGCTGAATTCACAAAGGAGGTTTCTTCATTCCTGTGCTCAGGGATAACCATATATCTCTGTTTAGCTCTTAATTCTTCTCTCAGGTATTGGATCCAAGTTGATTTAATTTTCCGCCTGAATGGGTGTAATATAAATTTGGATTCCTGACCATCTATTAATTTTTATTGTTTACCTGCACTTTGTTTTAATTGTGTACAAGTCCTTGACTGATAGCAATAATGAGTAAATCGAGCTCACAATTTCAGCCATAAGTGATGACACATGTGAAGCCAGTCACCATGTGACTACGTCCGATTTTGCAGTCTTTTTTGTGGTGGTTGTTAAGCAATGGGGTGTTTTTTTGCCAGAAACCAGAAGAAAACACTGGTTCCCAGCAAAAACATTGTAAATTGTGGTCACATAACTGGGTGGGCAACCATTGGAACTTTGAATATAGCTCATAAGTAGCTTTTTTGGGGTCTGTTGTAACTTTGAATATTCATTAAGTGACTGGTCATAAGTCAAGAACTACCTGGATTGTTAAGTTTGTTGATTGTATACTGCTCAAAGTCACAATTGTTTGAGTTGGGCAGCCATATTCATTTCTTAAATACATTGTCTCTCGGTTTTAATGTTTGAAAGAAACAGAATGAGTTGGATATTCTCTTTTCTTCACACATCCCCATCTTTCTCATTTCATATTCTTAATAGGATTTTTCCCCCAGGGTGGATTAGGGAACACAGTATCTGAAACATACCCATAATGGAATTACTCTCTTCCCTGATCCAATTCTTTTAGGCATCTTATGGCAAAGGGGCTGTCCCCTTATAAAAAATAGGAGAAAAAAGTTCTTTGAAAGCTATAAAAATCAGTTAAAAAAAGCAAATAAAAAAAGCCAACTAATGGATGACTTCTATCTATGGGAAGGCAGTTTGGACTTATGACCAAACTTAACAATCCAGGTAGTTCTTGACTTATGACGCGGGACTTAGTAGCTATGAGCAAATGGGCTGTACAGCTGAGAGGGATTTTGGATCTTGGCTTGCTTGTTTTCACAGTCCAAGGGGGCTCCAGCCTCTACTTCCACCCCAGCACCTATTGCTGCTCCTGCCATGGAAAAGCCGATTGTGCTGATGAAGTCACGAGAGGAAGGCAAAGGCTCTGCTGGAACCACAGAGATATCTGCTCAGCTACCTGCAACCGTGGCTAAGGTGGAGAAGGAAGGCCAGCGTCCCACCCAGCCAGTCTACCAGATTCAGAATAGGGGTATGGGCTCAACTACAACCAGCGGCGTTATGGACCGTAAGTTGGACCGAAAGGCAACTTCTTTGGTGGAATGAGTGTATCTGTGGCAGCTAATTAGCAATATCTCTCCTGACAGCCCAGGAGCACAGTATAACTTGGGATCATTAGACCTGCCTTTTGAAATTGGATTGCTGGCCCTTGATCTTGAGTTAAATATTCAACGGGGGAGTGTAATATTCTTATATATGGCCTTTATATGGGGGTTATGGATTAAAGTATCACCTGATTTTTCTAGCTGTGGTTGGCCAGGCAAAGTTGTTAGCACCAGAGAAGATGAAACATAGCATCAAGCTGGTGGATGACCAGATGAACTGGTGTGACAGTGCTATTGAGGTATGGTGGACTGCCTGAAATTTTCTCTTCTTGCTTACTTATTTTGTATTCTGTATGTCCCATTCTTGTAACTTCTTTGGAAACTGCACTCTGATCTGACTAGTTGTCCTGAACCTGATGCTTTCCAAATCTGTTGGATGTCTTTTTACTTGCTTTTTTAAAACTGATTTTTATAGCTTTCAAATAACATTTTTTCCTACTTTCTATTGAGGTACTTTGTATTTATCCTGACCCACTTGTTCTAAGTAGGTTAGATCACAACTTACTTTGTTTGTGCATATCTTACTCTTGGACGAAATGCAACTAGGAAAACTGAAGAACAAGATTAAATGATTGATAAGTTCCACCATTACTATCCAAAACAAGTGGATTATGTTTTATTCTGAAGAATATAGATAATACATTTTAATACATTTCAAATTATACCTTTTCTGGGTGTTATCCCTACAATTCCCCCTTCCTCTTTCTCTTATTAGTATCTCTTGGACCAAACAGATGTGCTTGTAGTTGGAGTATTAGGACTGCAAGGTACTGGAAAATCCATGGTGATGTCACTACTATCAGCCAATCAGCCTGAAGAAGATCAGAGGTATGTGGGCATTACAGAGAGAACTATACTTGCCATTGGACACCAGGTTGATCAAAGAGGATTGCCGTGAGTTTTGAAAATGAATAAGATGATTATGGGAGTCTTCTTAATTCACTATGGGATATGAGTTTGGAATTTTTTAAAAAATTGGTTTAGTGTAGCGAAAATGAAGAAGAAACAGAAAAATAAAAAGTCAGCAAAAACATAGTATTATACTTTTAGGAAATCAGCTTAATTTTTAAATACATTGGTAAACTTTGATCTCATGAAATAATATTCATCTGTCTTTCAATTACATTGATAAAGATCCAATTCATGCATAGTAAGTGAATACATACTAGTGATTCATGTTTGTAAATCTTTATTGCAATTCCTCTTACTTGATAAACCCATAATTCTGTTTCTACGATGTTCCAGATTTTTGGTATATCATGCAAATCTATATTTGCATCCTTAAATTGTAATCATTTTCATAACACCATATTAAGAATATTAATCCAAAACAGAGTAATGTCTATTACCAGTTTATTTACCAGCTATTTGAATATTCTGATTTTAAATACATAACTGAGATTTTTTTTGCTGAAGCAACAACTTTCTTTCTTTCTCTCTCAGAGATGCTGAACTCTAGACTCGCCCAATTTGTTTTTTAAGTATTAGAACACCTCCGTGTGCTATGACATGACACCAGTTTAGCAAATCAGTGTACTCCCTAAAGTTTAACCCACAGTACATTTTCAGTCTTCTTTTGATTTTCAATGAACGCTTTTCCCCTTTTATAGGACATATGTGTTTCGCACTCAAAGCCAAGAAATCAAGGAGCGTGGGGGCAACCAGACTAGTGGTATTGATTTCTTTATTACTCAAGAGCGTATCATCTTCCTTGATACTCAGGTCAGTGATTTTGTGATCTTTCTATGATTTACTATATCTCACAATCTCAATTTCCAGGTTTCTAGTCTGGTGCCTCAACCACTAGATCAAACCTGCTTTCTCTTCATTTGTTCAATATAGATGATAAAATGCTGCTTCCAAAAGTTTTTTGCACAAACAATATCATTTAGTACAAAGTGTGTTCAGAGTTGATGTGAGAGAAGAAAAGGTGGAGCCAGGGGTTAAGAGGGGGTCAGCCAGGAGTCAATATGCATGCACAAAAGCCAAAGGTTCAACCCACTGTGAAGACCATTAGTCTTATCTGGGGAGTGCAGGTGCTTGGCAGGCATTGGATAAATTCTTGTTACCTTGAGCTTTAATAAATCTGTTAGAACTGCACTGACTAAGCCTGATCCTTTGAACCTCACAGCTTCTGTCATTCAGTTTTCACCACAGGAGGATTAGCTTTAGCTGAAAACTGATGATAGGACATGAATTACTTTGGTTAAGGAATGACAGCTCAAACCCTCCAATTATTTT
The DNA here is from genome assembly GCA_032468055.1 of Acrochordus granulatus. Lineage (NCBI taxonomy): Eukaryota > Metazoa > Chordata > Lepidosauria > Squamata > Acrochordidae > Acrochordus > Acrochordus granulatus. Next base: position 71,679 of record JANHZU010004739.1, read on the forward strand.
TTCTTCTGATTCTGTAGCCCATTCTCAGCCCCTCCATCCTAGATCACCTGATCAATAATGACCGCAAACTGCCACCGGAGTACAATCTACCCCATACCTATGTTGAGATGCAGGTAATAATAATAATTATTTTTTGTAAAGCAAGAGATAGATTACAAGGGATATCTACAGCATTTTCACTTCAGATAAACATGAACCTTCCTGTGGAAATGGTGGGGGCCCTGTTCGATATGTGTCTGCTGCTGAAGGAATATGAAAGTTGGAAAACACAAGGAAAATACATTTGATTTTTCATTTCCTTTTTATTTATTGAGAATTTTACGTAAAGTAAAAAGCAAGTCTAAAGAAAAAGAGAGAAAATAAAGTAGAAGTACAAGAAAAAAATCTTAAAGTTATGAAGTGTAATTACTTCTGACTTTCTCTTCAATACATATTAAAACCATTGTCTCCCCTTCCTCTTAACTCTTCCAGAAACACCATCAATTCTTTATTTCTTATCTGTTTCAATCATTAAATCCGTACATCATCAATTCATTTTTTTCTTCTTTTAGCACAAAGTCCGTTAAAGATTTCCAGGTTTTTGGGAAAAAAGCACTTTAAAAAAGCACTTGTTTTCTCCCTGACCAAAAAAGTCAGTTTTGCCATTTCTGCTAATTTTGACAATTTTATGATCCATTCCTCCATTGTGGGAATTTCTATGCTTCCTTCTTTGGGCATATAGTAATCCTGTCTTCCTTCTTATTTTACATTAGTTATCTTAGCCTTCTTGAAGTCTTCCTTAATTTCAAACTAAAGTTAATTGGGTTGCATCTTCAGCCAGTTCACCATCTGTAAATGATGATTGTGATGTCATCAGTTCAGGAGCAGATTGATCCTTTGCTCTTGAGAGCATAGCTCCAGACCCAGAATCTCTGTGCTTCTTGGCATGCACCCAAGGCCCTTCCCTGCCTGTCTGCCCTCTTCCTTGAAGCTGCTTTCTTTCTAGTCCCTTCAGATCGCTGCTTTCCTCTTCACCGTCTGCCATGTGGTGATTGTGGTGCAGGACTGGTTTACTGACTTGAGCCTATACAGGTGAGAGATGGGTTGGAACTAGCCCTATTGTGAACAAAAATCTACAGCCAACTGTTCATGTGCAAATCCTGTAGGAATTCATTTATCTGTTGCTTAAGGCCAGAACTGGATATATAATTTATTCTTTTAAACCAAAACCTGAATTTTCAAACCTTACCTATACATAATAATAAATATTAACTTTCTGAATGTAGCTATTTTGGGGTGTCTTGATAACTGCAAGAGTGCTAAATTTTGAACAGCTTGATATGTATATAGTTGGTCAGGTTTATTTCCATTTCTATGTTTTGAGGAAATTTAACTAATCACCTTAATGCCAACTAGTAGATACTCTATGTGGGGTTACACTTGTGTGCCCCTTTCCACCCTCAATTTTTATATGTCCTCTTTAAAACTGTTGTCCCTCCTTCACCTCTCCTGACATGATTACCATTCTATCTTTGTGTAAAAAAATTAGGAAAATCTAACAGAAAAATCCTGCTGTCAGGAGTTTTATTACTTTTTGCTATTGAAAAGTAATACAAATTAAAAAAAAATAAAAATCTTGCTGTCATTCCTCTTTTGAAGGGTATTCGTATCCATTGCAGGTTCCTTCAGACAGCTGAAATGGTAAAACCTTCCACTCCATCTCCCAGCCATGAATCCAGTAGCTCCTCTGGATCCGATGAGGGGACAGAATACTACCCACACATTGGTATGGAAGAATAGAATTATGTTTTTTTGGCCCTGATGAGTCATCTCTTTCTCCTTTGTTCTGTCTTGCCTCCAAAGGTGGTGGTGTTAGGCTGGGACACAGGAAGTGGTGGATGGTGTAAGTAGGAAAAATGTGAGGAAGGGTGAGACTTAAGAAAAGCCAAACAGAAGGATTCCACCACAAGTCCCTCTTTATAGTATTCTCCATGTGGTGGTATGTAGTCTGGATTCCAGGAGGGAGGGCCAAGAGGCAGCAAAGTTTAGATCATTTAGTTGGGAAGAGGGTCAAGCAGCTCCTCCCAAGGAATTCTCAGGGTGTTTCTTCAACAAAGCAAGTAGTTGCTTTAGTTTGGAGATTTCAACCTATACTTCTATAAGTGAGGAACAATAAAGAAAACTGCTCAGAAGTAATTCTATGAAAATGTTATGAAGTTAGTAAATTAATAATATGTCTTTCTTAGTTTGGGGGCCTAACATCCTATGACATTTATCTTCTAGTTGCTCTTCATATATTTTCCCTTTCTTTTTGGATGAGATTTAAACTTCGTTTGCAGATTTCTGGATTCTGTCTTTGTGCAGAATCTTTCTGCACATGTGAAAGACTGAACATTTGTTCAACTAAGAATATGTCATTAGAAAATCAGGAAATAATCTTTCTTTTTAGCAGTCCACTTGGCTGAGTTCTGTCTTGTGGGAGGCAAGAATTGTTATGAACTGAGAGAACAAGGGCCCTCATCTCATCATTCTTATGAATGTCAACTCTTTTTTCCCTTCCCCATCTCTAGTTTTTCTCCAAAACAAAGCCAAGAGAGAGAACTTCTGCCCTCGGAACCTGAAGCAGATGCATCTTGTTATTGACAAGATTATGATGCACTCACATCTGAAATATAAAGGTAATAACTCACTATCCAGTTCACTGGGAGGGCTGGATAATGTTCCTGAATGGGATTGCAGTGGGTAGTAGAGAAATTCAGGCTGTGATATGTAAGAAAAATGAGGTGCTGCCATGGATTCTGTTGTGGCAAATGGAAAAACCCAATGTTAAATCTTCTTGTATGTGAAAACTGTGAGTAAGCAAGTGGAGCTTTCTGTCTATCGTTTTAGGATGGACTTGGGCAATATAGCTCTTTTATAAGGATGTGCATAATGTTTCATGAATGGATCAGCCAATGTGGGTGGGCTGTACCTGGTACTAAGCAATACTGGTCATGGATTTGAAGCATATCTTTTTGATTCAGAGACAGGTCTGGAAGACATGTTTTCTAGCATAGTTGTGGGATGGGTGACAGCAAGATAATCCAAGGCCATCCGAATTAATATATGGGAATAAAGGTGGAGTGAACATTGGGAATCAGAAGGAGTAATCAGGAGTAAGTTTCCTAACTGTTGACTACAGTTATTTTTGGCAGTCATTTGATGCTTAGTTGCTGTTGCACTTGATATATAGAATCGATCAAGAAGCACATTAGCATTGAAGGATAACATGCCCACTTGAAGGAAATATCCATCCAACAGGTTCATGTTCTGAGGAATAATATGCATCACAGGGAATTGGTCACCAAAAAGAGAAAATCATATTTACTCACTAATAGAAACTTGGATTCCCTTTTTCTGGAATGCTCAGACTGACAAAAATCAAGAAAGCTTTGACGTTCCCTTTTTGTCCTACTAGGTACCCTTTCCATGCTTGAATGTAACATATTCCCTGGTCTGCCACAGAGCTACCTGGACACAGAGGTGAATCTGTTCTTACTGCCCTTCATGGATTCTGAGACAGATGATGTGCTACCCAGAGCAAGTGAGTCCTGAAAAATCACTTTCCAGCCTTTCCTTGTCTGTAGATCGGAATGCAAAGCTCCTGTTTTCTTTTTCCAGACAGATTCCTCTCCAAATAAAATATGTAGATAGAGCATATGTGCAAAATATTTCAAGAGTGAAACATCCCAGCCTCCATTTAAGGTGGTCCAACCACAGAAGATCCATCTTGGAGTTGGACCAATTCATGTTCACTGTGAACCAGCCCTTTTGATTTTGGAAGATGTTGACCTTGAAACATTTTAAACACATGTTGTTCCAAATGCAAAGAAGACAAACCTGAATTTAAGATACCCACTTATTTAGAATAATTATTAGAATATTCCTTTCTGGCCTCAATTTACTGTAGACTACAATGAATTTATATTCAAATAAACTCATTTCATTTGCTTTAACTCTGGAACATGAACTGCGCATACATTCAGAAATTTCTACAGCTGCTCTGAGCATGCTTGATGAAATAGAAAGTACCAGATCAACATTTTCTCTGAGCTTCAGTGCCCATATGCTAAAAGGAGACTAACAATCTTAGGATTATCTTTAAAAATTGATAATATGCATCAAGCACTTCCAGAGAGCCACTAATGTTGATTTAGTCAAGGGTATATGACTTGGAATTATTAGAAATGGGTTTCATATATTATTTTCTACAGAAGCATCTGTAGCATTCGGGGTTTCTTTTAAACTGAAAATATAAATAATGAAAACTATCAAACAATCTCCAAAGCAGACATTTTTCAATAATTGAACTGAATATTTGGTCTAAAAGATTTTTTTTAATGTAACAGCCCCACTTTGCCTATCTTGTCCTCACCAACATTCACAACCTATAGCTCATGGTAAGTAAGAGTAAGTAAGAGTATAAGTAAGATAACTTACTCTGCAAACCTAGAAGCAAACAACAGCTTCCCCACATCACATCTGGACATTCTTCACTGGATCTTTTTCCTAGGGTTGCTTTAAGGCTATGAAACATACCATTTCCATCCTTTATTTTTCTACATTTCAAAAACCTGCAACCATATATAAACATGAGATCTATTGGGCAACAAAAACTGAGAACTTCACACTAATCATCTCTAACATTATATTCCTTCCACTTTTGATATAAAACAGCCTGTATTTTTTTCTGTTTATCCTATACAATCCACTTTGATTTTCCTGGACCAGGAGTTCCTGCATTCAGTCAGCCCTAGTCATCTCACAGTCAGAGTACTGCAATGTGCTGTACATGGGGCTACCCTTCAAGAACATTTGGAACTTACAGCTGGCACAGAATGCAGCTGCATGGATGGTTCTTGGGGTCCCTAGGGTGACCCATGTTGCACCACTGTTCTGCAAGCTGCACAGGTTGCCAGGTTGCTTCCGGGTGCAATTTAAGGCGTTGGTTCTGACCTTTAAAGCCTTTCATGACATGGGGCCAGATTGCTGTCTTGCCCCATCAGGGCCAGCAGAAGAGGCATGTACAGGCTCTGTTGGTCAAGGCGTTTAGGCTGGTGGGGTCTAGGGGAAGAGCCTTTTCTACCATAACTCCTACTCCTTGGAACATCTTGCCCCTCCGAGGTGAGGTCCACACCCACCCTTTTGGCCTTTTGAAAGGCCCCAAAGACTTGGCTCTGCCAGTTGGCTTGGGGTCCTAAGGGAGGGATGTCATTGCGGAGGTGATTAATAGATGAAGTTTCCTCACCTTCCCCATGTATATCTTGCTCCCCTCCTCCATAACTAGTTTAAATTTTGAATGGTGGATTAATTTTTAACTCTTTTATTATTGTTGTTTTTACTCTTTATGGACTGTAAGCTGCCAAGAATTGTTTCTGCGAGATTGGCAGCATTAAAGTTTAATAAATAAATAAAATTGTTCTAATTTGGGCATATCTGTTAATAATACTCTTTGCATTATTTTATCCATCTTAAATACTGGCTGCCACACTTAGGTCTTCTTTCTCTGTTTTCATAAACATATTGGAAAATTGGCAGTTACTGACACAGTCAAGCTATAGTAAAAACAGAATATGTGAAAGTAGAATACAGCACTTCTTAAAAATTTCTCTAATAGAACTTCATTTTTTTCCAATACATAAGAAGTCTTATTTAGTTCTCAAGTTCCCCATTTATGTTTAAAGTGCATTTAATTATTCTACCTAGACAAAATGTTGGCCACCTCAGCTGTTCTGTAGAATTTCCCAGCATTGTCTGTGTTATGGAATAAAAGTCTGTCTAGACTTTTCTTCCACCACAGAGTTCCACAGACAATCCTCATTTAATGAATGCCTCATTTAGTGGCCATACGCAGTTTCAATGGTGATGAAAAATAATTTATGATCAATCCTCCCATTTATGACTTTTATAAGTATATAAAGCAAAGAAAAGCTGAAGTAAGTTTATAAGCACAGCACAGTTTCATTTAGGGACCACTTCACTTAATAACAGAGTTGCCATTCCTAATTGTGCTAACTAAACAAGGACTACCTGTATATTTTTTTCCCTTCAATTCAAATACTACCAAGAGTCTGAAATTTTTACCAGAAAATGTCTCTCTTCCCCCCAAGTACAGAAATATTTATCTGAATCTAATGCTCAGGAAAAGGGCTCAAAATCTCCTTATCTGGTGTGCCCAACACTTTCATTTTAGCAGCGGCTGTCTGAATATTTTTCTTTTCAGTGAGAAAGAGAGGCAGATTGTACACAGATTTTAGCTGATGCATAAAGCCCAGAGACCATAATCCAGCAGCCAAACAGTTCTCCCTTCCATCCTCCACCACTTCCTGCAGTTCCTGAATGGAAAAGAGGAGGGGGAATATCTTTCCAATCCTCCAGTTTGCCTTCTAATCCTGAAACTGGAAAGGAGGCAAACACTGGCATGAAGCTAGCAGGCTATTCCCTCCTGGCTTCTGCAGTTACAAAATTAGAAAAGTGTTTTTCTAAAACAGGAATCTGTAGTCATCCACGGCAAGTGCATCATTTTAATGTCTTGAGTTACGGGCATCTTTGGAATCCCTAGAATAGAAAAGCTTGAAAGTCTTAACAGCTAATTAAATGAATCAAAACCTTTGCTTGTATGACTAACTACATCTACTCAGACTTTAATCTCTGGTTGGTTGTATCTTTGTTTTTCTCCACACCCTTTGGTCAAGTTTCGACTTCAAGGTTCCTCCAGCCAGCCATCCTGCCTTCCTTTTGCTTTCCTTTCTGTTTATTGTGTGGTCAAGCTAAGTGATCTTGATTACATAAAACATAATCACTACCGGATAGTCCCTTGGGAAGGTTTTCCAACCAAACTGGAGTTGAAATACTTTTACAGTACTCTTAAAAACATAAAAGCATTCTCCACCACTTACTCCATCATGCAAGATCCTTTATTTTTCCCCCTCTGTACAAATACCGGCACAAACAACTATTTCTTAGCACAGTAGTTAGTAATAGAGATTCCTGTAAATATTCAAAAAATACATAAAATATAATCACTGCCAGATGGTCCCTTAGAAGTATTTTCCAATCAAACTAGTATTCTTTTACACTATTTTTATTTTACAGTATTCTTATTTTACAAAAACACAAAAAGTATCCTTCACCACTTACTTCAACCTGCAATATCCTTTATTTTTCCCCTCTGTACAAATACCTGCACAGACAGCTACTCCTGAGCATAGTAGTTATTAATAGAAATCCCTGTAAATATTCAAAAACTGCATAAACAAACCCGCCTCCCATTTGCAGGCAGCGTCTCTCCTGCTGCTGCTGCTCTTTCTGCAGACTAAGCAGAAATGCAGTCCGGAACCAAAAGCTCAGATCAGAGATTTGAAACGGGTCCCTGAATACACGTGTACCGGGCCTGGGTCTTCACAGGTTCACTCAGACACCAAAGCCACCGACTT
>JANHZU010004740.1:0-12839 GCA_032468055.1 Acrochordus granulatus
CTCTTCGTCTGGCTCCTCTGATGAGACCTGTCCAGTATGGTTGAACCTCTGGCAGAGCTCTCATCTTTTTCAGAGCATACAAGCCCCGCAACCACAGCAAAGTGGTGCCTCACTGGGGGAATGTAATGTGTAGTTTGTTTTAAGTATAGCCATTTAGGTCAAAGTTTAAGACCACATTAAATGAATTTTAGTGTGAATAATTATAAATATTATTGCACCAGCAATGTCTCCTTTGAATCTCTGGGTGTGTAATGTAGCAAAAACCCCATGGGGATCATTACACCGTTACTGCACTCCATGTTAAAATAACCTTTTGTGCTGGAGCCTCTTCTTAAATATTGGGTGGACAAAATTTGCTGAAGATAAACAAGGTTATTGGGGAAGGTGGGTAGATGCTCAGGGTATACCATCAAACATGAAGACAGTCCTAAAGTTATTTGGAATTTCTGGTTGTATTATTAAGTTTCATAGAATACTGTCAGCCTCTCTTGTAATTGGTACCATCCTGTGTTCATGTTATATGTGGTTACTAAGCAGAGCTAAATTACAACTACAGGGTTACTAAGCAGAGCTAAATTGCAGCTACTATGCTTTATGAACGTACTTCACAATACAGTCGCAAAAATGCAAGTATGTATAATGTGGTACTTCTCAATCTTAGCAACTTCTCAGTTCAATTCAATTGCCTTTATTGTCATTGTACCCGAACAATGAAATTGAGTGCAACCTCCCTAATGCAAAACAAAATGCTTCCAAAACCAAAACATAAAATAGAAACATTTAAAACTGTAAAAATGAAATAAAATCCCCAGAAGCACTTAAGACATTCCACATATCGCATGAATCCCTTAACACCATATCACAATCAAGCCACACAAGTGTTAAGTGTAGCTTTTGCTTTAGAAAAAAACCCTATTTTTAACCTATTTGTCCTTGTCTTGATTATCCTATATCTCCTGCCCAAGGGCAGCAACTGAAACAGATGATGTCCAGGGTGGAATATGTTTTTGATTATATTCTGAGCTTTTCTACCAAAGCATGATGATTGGGGAATTCTGGGAGTTGAAGTTCAAACATCTTAAAATTGCCAAGGTTGAGAAGCACTGGTCTAGTGGTTAAGGTGTTGAACTAGGAGTGGAGAAAATCTGAGTTGGAGTCTTGACAGGCATGAAGCCAGCTGGATGACTTTGGCCAGTCTCTCTTTCTTAGCCTTAGGAAGAAGGCAAGGACAAACCACTTCCAAAAATGCTGCCAAGAAAACTTCACATGGTCCGTGTAGAGACCAGGAGTCAAGACTGATCTGAAGGCACATTCAGATGCACAAAAAGGCACACTGTTGACCTAAGATATGTTTGAAGATAGGTTAAGATGGTTGACCAGTGCCTCATTCTTTGGCCAGACTTTGTACTTTTAGTAACCAGGTTTCCTATTTAAGTATTGACCAAATCTGACCCTTGTAGACTTCTGGTACAACATCATTACATGGTGTCATGACATTTTGTCACAAATAATGGTAATTAGATCCTTATGTCATTTCACAAAGACATCATGATAGCCCTTCCCCACAGACTTTTCCCGCATGGACACCAAACCAGCTACACTTAGCTTCTGATGAGAGATTAGCTTGTGGTTGCCACCTGCCAATACAGGTGTGGTTCTTAATTTATCTTCCAAATTTTTGAAAATGACCTTTACCTGTTAGGTCTACCTTATTTTCAAGGGTCTTAGGATTTCTTTATAATTTATTTTTGTAAAATTGGCCCCAGATTCGGCAGTGTCTTATAATCCTTTCTGTTACCATCTCCTTTTACTCTAATAGGGAGGCTAACTACCTACTTTTCTTGCTCTAAAGCTAATACAATGTTTCCTGGGATTTAATTAAGATAGGAAGTCAAGGACAAAGAGCTAGTTTAAGGCACCAAGCTAAAACCTGGGAGACTGTATTCTAGTTTTATTTTAGGCATGAAACCAGATAGGTGATCTTGGGTTGGTCATCCTCTCTCAAGCCTAGGAAGAAGGCAATGAGAAACCACTTCCAAAATCTTGCCAAGAAAACTGCAAACTAGTCTAGGCAGTTGCTAGGAACCAAACTTTTCCTTTGTGTGGTTTTTTTCCTCAACCCATATGGTGATCTGTAATGAGGAGGGGTTCACCTAGATCATCATACTTTGCCCTCTATCTAGTTAGGAAAGGTATGGAGAGGAAACCTAATCCCTGTAAATCTGCCACAGCTAGCCTTTCTAGGAACAAGAGATGACCATTAAAGTTGCGATGCAAATGCATGCATTTCTGGTTTCTTAATAGTTGTTATTGTTGGTGTGTGTGTCCCCATCCCAAAAAAAGTCTGTGAGTCTTCAAACCATATAAGAGATGAGTGGGAAATGCTCTTCAGACATCCCTTGTCCAATTCATAATTCAAATAAGTGGGGAAAAAACCCTACATGAGATATTTAAAAACCCTATGAGATTTTCAGTGAATGTTTATTCTCCCTTGGTAATTTTTTTTTAAATTTTCTGGAAAATGGAAGGAAAACCTTTTTTTCTTTAAAGAGCAAAGAAAATTTTAGCAGACACTATTTTAGAGCATCGTCTATTCTTTAAACAAAGTTGAAGTCTCTTTCAGGTTGAGCTTAACTTCTGATGTCTTTCATAGGCACATCCATGTGGTTCTGTTTTAGGCAACATGAAGCAGTTGTCCATTGCCTTATTTTTTTGTCCTGTTTTGTTACTTTATCTGGTCTGCAAGCCTGGGACCATCCAAACAGTGACCATATCAAAACCTTCTTATGCTTTTGAAATGCTGCCAGCTAGCTGCACTAAACAAGCTTCCTTCTTATCTTTTTGCATGGAAAAAAACATTTCAGGATTATGAGCTCTTTTTTGTTTTAGTGTAAGTTGATTATGTCTCTGAACATTAGACTGCAACAAAATGATTTTAGGAGCATATCATATTTGAGCTCAGAAGTCATTGCTTCTATTTCTCAACAACTGTTCAGAGTATCTGATTTACCATAATGCGAGAGAAGTCTAATGGAGTCCTTTTTAGAATTTTTTAATATAAATTGGGGACACTGCAGAACATATCATCCAGATCTCTTGACTATGGGAGGGAGACGTATCAGGAAGAAATTACATTATGGGGAAAAAGTCACAGTCTCAGGATTTTCTGAAGACAAATTAAACTAAAAGTCTACAAGTTGCTCCTTAAGGATGAGCTTGAAACCAAAGCAGAAAGAAAAATACTGGACTGCATAAAGGTATCACATGAAGACTGCAGCTTGAGTGGGAAGTTGTTTGCTGTTAACCATCATTGTGAATTATGGGTATGACTTTCCTTCCCAAAGGACTTGCTCGTTCCATTTAAGAATGCTTTGAAAACATACAATAACATCCAGTAGCTAAAAGCTGAAATAAATTTCTGGATGGATAATAGACTAAGAGACACTTGTGCTCTAGTTGTTTCTGTAGTGAGAAATTCATCTCCTCCAGTTCTTCTTCCGCCAGAGGAGGAAAAGATAAGGGGAAACATCTCCTTTTTACAGTGACTCCTTAAGGTCAAGCAGCAACATCCACCTGTTCTCTAATTTTTCTGGGCAGTGTTATCATTTGCTCTTGTTCTCTCTTTCCTGGATAGTTTTTCTACTTCCTAGTCTAGCCCACAACCTGAGAATTTCATGATGTTTTCCCATCCAATGCCAGGTCAGATCCTTTTTGGAAAAGAGGAAGGGGAGGAGGAGGAAGATGCTCTGGTTTGGATGTTGCTGGTGCTAGAATGAGTTAGAAAGACAAGATTTTCTGAAACAGCTTTCTACCTGTAATATTTTCACAGCAATCAAAAAAGGCTGCATAGACCTGGCCGTGTGTTTGTCTTAATTGGCTTTTCTTTAAGGTTAATGAAGCCTTCAATTACTAAAGGTCAGAAAATACTTTTATTTGATATTTAATTCTTTGCTCCAAATGGGAGATGCGATTGGCAGGCTCTAGTGGAGCAAGTGGGGATATTTTCTGCTTTGGTGGTGGTGGTGGGGAGAAGGTGTAATAGATGGGAAAGAAACATTTGCCTTACCTGCTGGCCGTGATAAAACACAGCTAAGAGAAACATGGCCATGAGGAGCAAAGAGGCTTCTTTAGTCCCCAGGAAATCTGTGCTATAAAGAGAAAAGGAAGAGAAGGAGGAGCCAATCAAAAAAAAAAAAGAGAAAAAAAGAGCAAGGCTTAAAATAAAACATGATGTCTCCTTTGCTTTGTTTCACCCATTTAAATGTTCAAGGTTGCCAAGCAAAGATAATGTTTTAGACGCAAGAACACCGAAGGCTAGTAACGTCAGAAGCCAAACTGGAAGTGAAAAACAGCTCAGAAGAAGGCAACGCCAAGCCACTTCCATGCCATTCCCAAGAAAGCTGCATGCTCTATGCATCATGTTATCAGGCGCATGAAGTGACCAAGTTGGCAAATTTGCTTGAATTGAGGTGTGCTTCATTCACTGACTTTCTTGGCATAACATGCCTAAAAGGGTCGAAGGAAGGTTAGCAACTGGTGCGTAATACAGTCTCCACTGGGGCTACATTGATCCTCCCACAGGCCTGATATAGGTTAGTGCTTAATGAAACAACTTAGACTCAGACAAGTCCTTTCCTTTGCTGTCAGCCCAGAGGTAATCTCTGAAGGCAGTATTTCTCAACTTTGGTAAGCTTTAAGACGTATGGACTTCACTGCAAGTTGGGGAATTCCGGGAGTTGAAGTCTGCACATGTAAAAGCTGTCAGGTTTGATAAATACTGTCCTAGAGCGTCTTCCCCAAAATGTCTCTCACTTTTAATGTTACATTACTTTTTTACCCTCCTGTGCACAAAACAAGGGTAAAACTCTCCCTTATCCTAGAGTACACTCCTGTTCCTAATACCAACGGTCTTATCTGGAGGTAAGACCAAAAGCTTTGTTTGTTAACATCAAAAAAAAAAAACCTATGTCCAGGTAGCATGGTTTAGAAGCTTCCATGAAACTAAGACCAACCAGTTTTATTTCCCAGTTTTTGTGACATATGTCCTCTCCCTAATGTCTCTGGGACTCTCAGGGCCTCAGGAGAGGTGCCTTTGGGAATTAAATGTCCCACATGCTCTTGTTCATTGACATAGTACCTAACTTTGTTAGGTGATAGGCAGGAGTCTTGGTTGCTCTCTGAGTTTGGTTGTTTCCCTGTAGACGTTTCATTATTAAACTAGGTTATATTATCATTGCTAGAAGGGAGTAAGGTTTTTTTCAGTGTTGGGGGAGTGTTCTTGGAGGTTCCTTGATTAGGCTATTGTTTACTGTGAGCTTATTTGTTTGAGGTGCTAATTCCTTGATTAGGGTATTGTTTCCTTCTTGCTTGCTGGTCTCGCGTTGATTTTGGTGTTAATCTCTGGTTATCTGTGTGTTACTTGCTGGTGAGGAGGTATTTTAGTCTTTTTGCTTCCTTTTGAATGGCATGTAGATGCTATTTATCTCTATGTGCCTGTTATCTCTATCGATGTGCCTATGCTATTTATCTCTATGTGGCTGATTTGTCTGAGAGCCAGGCTTCCAGAAATTCTCTAGCATTTTTGGATTTCGCTTGGTCTAAGATGCTCACAGTTTCTCAGTTAACTGTGGTTATGTCTGTCTGTATGTTATGAAATTAAGGAGTTTTCATCATGTTTTCTGCCTGCTAGCTTGTGTTCATTGATGTGCTCTGCTATTCTGCCTATTTGTCCTCCATAGTGGCTGTTACAGTCCTTACAGGAGGAAAACTGCAGAGATATCTTGTTAGTGTCTGGTTAGGTGTGAATGGAGGAAGAAAAAGGTCAAGAGAATAGAGTGCATGTGGATACCAGGATACATGGATTCTCCATCAGACGCTGTCATTCTCTTAACAAATCTCACAGTGTGCAACTATTTCTCACTTCAAAATATTCTATATGGAATTAAGCCAGACACTTCTCTACAGTTTTCTGTGATAACTCCCTGCCCAAGCTGTGTTTCCTATCCAGGTTTGCCACCTGAATATATAAACTGTCTTCATTTCCATGTTGCTGCCGAGATGGCGGTCAATGAAAAGCCTGTGACAATGAAAGATTGACACATCAAACTAGCCATGATATTGCCTTCCTCTTTGGGGATCCATAATCAGGCTTTCCCCTTTCATTTCTGCCAACCCTGTTCCAGCTGATGAGCTATTTCTAGCATCGTGGCAGAATTATCTTGTCTGGAAATGAGACAATTCAGGCAAGGCTCTCTGTTTGTCAAGGCTGTTTCTGTTCAATTGTTTTAAAGAAATACGACAGGCCTACGGAATAAATGCTACTGACCAACAGCAGCATCTTATTACAGTTTTATAGATTATTTCCCCACGTGTAGAATGCTAGCATGTCAGACACCACCTCTCCCTGCAAGGTTACTGCAACAGATGCACCTGGAGGGCATTTTGCTCCAGGCAACTGTCATGAAAACGACTGACAGACTGATTGGGGGATTTGGAGACTTGTAGTTACTCTGTTTTAGACAGTTAAAATTTACTTGGGGAACTATATCATATAAGGAATAGGATGGAGAACAGAGGAGCATCTACTCAGGGTTATTTTATTTATTTATTTATTTATTATGCCACCCATCTCATTATCCAAAGTGACTCTGAGTGGCTAAACCAGGGGTGTCCAACCTTAGTGAATTTAAGATGTGTGGGCTTCAGTTCTCAGGATTCCTCAGCCAGCTGTGCCTGGGTTGAAGTCCACACATCTTAGAGTTGCCAAGGTTGGACGTAGAGGAGCTAAACTTTTGTTAAAGAGTTCCAATTACTTACTCTCCATTATGATTGATGTCATCGTACTGGAGAAACAAGGAAGCATAAATGGTCTCAGTCAGGAAGCAGTAGATTGCAATCATGATGAGGAGCACGGCCAACTTGAGGACCGAATTGAGACGGAGAAACACGGCACAGGTCACCATAGCCAGGATACCAGTAAAGACGAAATACTTTACAAAGAAATTTGGGAGAAAAGTCCACATTCAGCCCAGCAACTTAAACCTGTGTATTCAATGTAAAATTGGGAATTTTGTCTGCCTAGCAATACTACATACAGCACCTGAAGACTTTTGACAGCTCTTGAAAATGTGCTGAGATTACTGAATCAGCCCTAAAACTCAAAGCCCAGTTGGTCTTCAACCACAATGGAATCATTGGTCACCAGCAATCGGTTTTCTAGATTTTGTCTCTTATATAGAGAATTATATAGAATTCCTGCATTTGAAGGCTGGAATATCCATGCTCTTGCCCTCCAGCTGTTTTGGACTCCCCATATACTGTGTCAATAGCCCATTTCTAATCCAGAGCATCTGGAGGGCACCAGATACAAGTGATTGAGTTACTTTTGAAAGAATCCTTCAAACCCACTTGAAGCAAAGCAACATGACAATGTCACAGCATCACTGAAACAAATCTTTGCTGTGAAGTCTCACACGGCCCTATAGTTTGGTATCACACAATACGGCATGACCTAACTCATGTTGACTTTCTCAATGCAAAATGATACGCTACCTCTGGGTAGGAGCAAATGTCTGCAAGATATACTGAAGAGTTGAAAGTCTGATTCTTAAAAGGCAGGGGCTTGTCCAAGTCACACCAGAGCTGTGGAGAGAGAAAAGAGCAGAAGAAACATAATGGAAGTGCTTTGCAGAGTTTTTGTCTTTGTTGAGAAAGGAAGGAATTGGGGAAAGAAGAAGACAAGAGCTGAATGTCTCCAGCTCTGTGAGAATACTAAAGAATCCCTGAGGAAAAGGAGAACAAAAAACATGTCTTTTTAGAAGTCATATACTGCAGGCAATAATGGGAAACCGTTTTGAAATTATGAAGAACTTGTAGTACATGGGTTTATAATTGCCTGCCCTGGGAGACACATTAAAAAGAATTACCATTCACAAATAATGAGAAAGCAAACTAGACAGTTCTTGGTTTCTTTTGTCCCTGTGAGACATTTTTGGGCTCAAAAGCACAATTTCCAGTCTGTATAGTTCTAAGACTGGGGCTTTTCCTTGCAATACGTCAGCTTCCTATTTTCAAAATCAAATCAAATAGCGTATTGTTTTAAGTCCAGCTCTTGTGAGATTTATATGGCGGCCATATAAATACGAGAGATAAATAAATAGTTGAAACAGGAGGCTGGTAGCTGCTGTAGGAATTGTCTGAGAGCGCTCTGGTGCCTTAGGACATATGTTTCATCCATCTGTTTTTTTATCGTGTCCAAATTGGTTGCCTCCATATGAACCCACATTCTGAGATATTACTTGCGTATGTTGCAGCAGAGAATTAGGGCCCTCTGCCAATTTCAGCTGATTCGGATTATATTCATACCAGTCCTTGAGAAGCACTATCACGACTGACCATATGTAGCAGGAAATGTCAACATATGGTTACAAAATAAAACCACAGTTAGGAAAACAAAATCTTCCCAAAGGATAAAATAGCCACTGTGTTATCTGATGTCCCCTGGGAGACTGAATGCTCTGGGGATTGATCACTTCCCCCCCCTCTTTTTGAGAGGAGAGCTATATTTAATTATTTTCAAGTGCAAAATACATGTCAGAAGCTATTGTACCGGGAAATCAGCTTTTCCCAATCTTTCACTTTGCAGACAACGTGAAAGACAAAATCTTTCACTTTGTTTGCTACAACTCTCATAATAGCATGAATTATATTATGGAGGGTTTGTAATCTAGCATATCTGGAAGGCATCAGGTTGAGTAAAGTAACTTTTAATCACTACTTAATGCTTTTTCTTTTCCCTTCCCATTCCTGTCTGGACAGACAACTTTTCTCCTTTAAATACTTACAATATTGATGATGGCTCCCAGGAAATTAATCATAATTGAGGCAAAGATGATGACATTTCGGGCTAGGTAGGTCTCATTAAGCCAGCAGCAAGTTTTCCGGAGCACCAGGGGTAAACATTTATAATCCTCCGCAGTGGTTATCAGCACGAGAGCTGAATGTAATATAATTAGAACTGAAAACTGGACAGCCATCGGAATCATTCTGCGGAAGGAAGGAAGACAGACACCCATACTTTAAGAGAGGGAAAACCAGCCTTTTTCCTGCACTTACAGGGACGTAAAATTTAACGTTTCAGACTTTCATTCGATCTTCTAATCTCATCTCACGACGGGCCACCCTTTGCATGTCTACCCATGTGGTCATTAGGAGCTGACATCGACTTGATGGCGCTTAATCATATTTTACTCTTGTGCATGTGCATGCAAAACACTAGCAGAGGTCCTGTACAGATATAACCTGTGATTATGTGGCAGTGTTTTCCCTAAGATAAAATGAACTACATGCACAAATAGAAAGATTACAAAAATAAACATAATGCTGATTTTTGGACTTAGAATCATGAGCTGATGATCTGTGGACATCCCCCCCTTCCTAGCAAATTTCTGTAGCTTAATGAAAACTCCTTTATTCTGTTTTGTACTGCTAAGTCAGTCCTGATTCCTAATAACCTGCATATTATATAGAGAATTATATAGAATTATATAGAATATAGTTCCCGGCCCACCGGAATCAGCAGAGGAGTCCTTCTCCGGTTCCTGTCGGCCAAGGAATTTCAGCTGGCGGGGTCCGGGAGAAGAGCCTTCTCTGCAGTGGCTCCTGCCCTGTGGACCATCTTGTCCCTTGAGCTGAGGGCTGCCCCCTCCCCGATGGCCTTCCGGAAGGGCCTTAAGACCTGGCTCTGCGAGATGGCCTGGGCCTCCAGGGGGGGCTCATTATCATCATGGAGGTGGCTGATGGATCCCTAGCCATCCTCACCCCCCTTTTTATATTGTAAATCTTTGCCACCCCACTAGTTTACCGGGTTTTTATTTTGGTTTTAATGTTTTTTTTTTAATTTTCTATTTTAATTGCTTTTAATATATTGTGTTTTACTGTTGTTAGCCGCCGAGAGTCTTCGGATTTTGGCGGCATATAAATTTGATGAATAAAAAAAATTAAATAAATAAATCTCCATCCACTTCAAAAGGATTATATCAAAAGATTCAGCAAGATCTGTGGGTATTTTTACATTCAAGAAGTTACTAGTTTTTCCCCATTAGGGAAAATTTAAACAGGCCCCTATCCTCCACATATACCCTCCTTCAGACTTAATTTTATTCTAACTTGACTACACAATTGTATTGCTAATAAGACTGACATCTAGATTGACACTAGGAGTTGTTCTACAGTGGAGTTATGCTTTATTAATTAGTATTAATTTTATTTGATTTTAAAAGTTTTAAGCCACTTAAAGAGATACAAAAGTTTCTGCAGAGCAAGGTAGAATGTTTAATATGAATAAAGCAGATTAAATGTCTAGATTAAGGCAGTGATTTAAGAAGGAGGAGGAGGAGATATTGTGAAAAATGCTGGCTGTTACCAAAAATAGTGCTCTGATATCAGATTTCTCTTTTATCTTTCATTAATATAATATACCATAATGTGACATAATGTTATGCCCTAAAGACTTTGCTGTATTGTGTGAAACCAGAATAGGGATTAATTTAAGGATTAAATAATAAGTAATTAATCCTTAAATTAGTATTGTGTGAAGCAATGGTGCTCTTCCAACTTTTCATTTAAGAGATATCATCAGAAATTTAGTTGGTGATTTTGTTAATTCAAAAAAAATAGAAATTATCTTAATTAAACTGGTTGAGAAAAGTGGTAGTTAGAAAAAGCAGAATTAATTTAATTAAAATTATAATTTAGCAAATTATCAACTTTAAAGAGAATTGTAACACTTATTACTATTATAATTAACTCATTATGTTATCACAGTTTCTGTTGCTTTTATATGCAGTGCACTGTAACAGTGCTTAATACCATCTGACGAAAGAAGAAACACAATTCAGATATAATCCAAGATTATATACCCAGTGCTTCTACACAGCTCATAAAAGAAACATATTGTAACATTAAAATAATATATCACTGGAAGCAAACCTTTAAATCATTTTTAAATAGCCAGCATCGATATAGTATTTCTCTCTCACACACACTTTAAGCACTATATTTCCGTTATTGTTCACAATAATAGTATTAATTCCACCATCCAGCTAACATTTAGAAGTGTTTACTTTTTTCCAAAACTGAACACATGGTCAATAAAGCAGAAGGTTTCTGCGATGATTTACTTTTAAAAACAAAATGGTGTATGGTGTTTTCCTGGGAATACTGTATATAATTTTGCCTCTCATATGATATTCATGCAGTGGGTTTAATTTCACTAATTATAAAGCTGTATCCTAGGAAAGACCTATGTGATCAAAGAAAATGAGTGATATTCAATTACTCAGGAAATCATTTGCTTTGATGCTTGATTTGAAATTTATTCATTCATGAGCTCTAGAGCTGCAGGATGGTACACAAGTATTGGAATCATGGTACCATGACTTACAAATATTTGCAGTACCCTTGAGTAGATATTGCAAATTCTGTGTCATTAGAGTGCTGAACTTCAGCCTCAATGGAGCTGATCCAGATTTTTCTTGCCCATTTTTTTTGGCCTATTCCAACCAGGTAGCCATCATGTTTCCAGGAATTATATAATTATATGCTATATCCATTTTTCAGACATGCCCAGACCAGCAAAGCATGACTGCAGGACTTTATTCTCAGATGCAGGTGTTGACTGCATCTTTGTTAGATGTTCTCATTTTGCCATCAGTCATGCAAGAGATGACCAGGACTGTTCTCAAACATCTCTTCTGAAACATTCCAGCTTCCTTGGGTTGTAGCTTGTTTCCCTTGCATAGAATAAGAGTGGCATGATGACTGCATTGAATGTTTTAATCTTCATTTTCAGGTTAATAGTTTTCTTCCTCCAGAGGTCCAACTGATTGTTCATACAATAATATCAGTGTATGTGACAAACATTGATGTTTGTCAAAGAGTGTAGGTGGTGATTGGTGGAGTTGGATCATCTTTAGGCCAAAGTTAATGTACATTCATCAGTTGACTTACTGATGTTCCTTTTTACATTTACCTCTAGACTGAGCCTCTCTGCTCTTTTGCTTATGACATCTAATAGCTCTTGTGCTTTCATTTCTGATTCCTCTATGAAAACAATAGCATTGGGCTATGTTCCATTTGTGTGCCAGCTCATCCATGCCACATTGAATTGATGCCCAACCCAGCTTTTTCTCATTATCCAATCTGCCATCACAGTGTGGATGCTACATGAGTTGCCTGCCTAGGTGACTCCTGGAAACATGATGGCTACTTGGCTGGAATGTGCATAAAACATTAATTATCTTTCTTAAAATGCACCTTTGTTGTAAAGGTAAAAAGAAAAATATTCCCAGCAAATTATGGCAACTAACCACCAACAACTGAGAAATTAAACATGAATACAAAAATGAAAATATTACTAATCAAATTATTCTTATGTCATCTTATTTACAATCTCTTTCACAGAACTTTGTTTTCAGAGAATGCCAACAGCCTATTTAGATGAATATAAGGGATTATCAATTACACACCATTTATTCATTTGTGATAATTCATAAACAGAAGATCTGATCCATTACTTATTATAACTTTGCAGATTGTAACAGGAACCCAGTACTAGATTTATTATGCCTTTGTTAACCCAAGTTAATTAGCTCAGAGTAAAAGAAAAAATATTTTCTGCTGACTAATGTAGATGAACGTGTAACAAAACAAGTTGTATTTTTTGTCATGATTGGAAGGAAGACACAAATGTAGATGTTGACAGATAGTGCTGTTAATTTTAGGGGAATTAAACTGACACTGATTGTGCGTTTTGCTAAAATATTTGTTGCTAATAAATG
>JANHZU010004740.1:19046-30463 GCA_032468055.1 Acrochordus granulatus
GTCAAGATATGTAGCCATTGGAGAAGAACAAGGATAGAAATGAGTACAATAAAGGAGCAGCACATTTCATGCTGGTCTGGTTTTTAACCATCTCAAGGATGGATGAAGAGAATTTCAACCTAACCAAGGGGAAGGGCCTTGATTCTTGGAAATTGGTTATCTTAGCTCTGACCCTTCCTGGCCACTAACTGAATTAGGGATTGATGGAATCCAACAGTGGGATAGGCAGCATTTTTCTCTAAAATAATTCCTAGCTAAGCATTTAAGTTTTTTCTTCCCAGGAGAAAGAGAACCCAATTCCTTTAAGGAGGTACTAAGCTCTTTCCTTAGTTCAACTCATGTCTGGACATCTAAGAAGAGAACCAAAAATAATGCCTGTTCCTTTCCCTTATTCCCCTTATCTCAACAGAGAGATGGTGAGTGAACATCTCTCTCAAGGATACAGATCATAAAAGAAAATCTGTATCATCACTAATAAAAATGTTGCAATTTTGTCTGAAAGTAATATATTCCAATAAAGGCCTTTTAATGGAATAATTCCCCTGATCTAAGTGGATTTAAGATCTCAGCAATTTTTAATAACAAGACAGACAAAGTCAACCATCAGGAATATAATTCATTTGTACAACAGTCAGAAAATTATTGAATGGCACTGTCCTATAGCAAAAAAAAAAAAAGGAAAAAGGTGTCTACAGAACCAGAAAGAGGCAACTGAGCCCCAGGTGACTTGTCCCATCT
The DNA here is from genome assembly GCA_032468055.1 of Acrochordus granulatus. Taxonomy (NCBI): domain Eukaryota; kingdom Metazoa; phylum Chordata; class Lepidosauria; order Squamata; family Acrochordidae; genus Acrochordus; species Acrochordus granulatus. The sequence continues at coordinate 19,785 of JANHZU010004740.1, forward strand.
TTAAGCTGTAAGAATTTTTTTGGGTGATGAATCTTTTAGCTTTGGGTTGCTGGTTTCTTACTATAGAGTTTATGTATATAAACTCTTTATAAGTGTTAACCAATCTGCTGTTCCCTTATTCATCACTCTCCAGTTGGGTTTATACAACCTGCTAAACCCCATGGCCTGGTCAACAAAATATACATCCTGGGTTTGTACAGCATGCTATGCCCAAAGAAATAAATTACATGACAGCATAATATGATAGCCTGGTTCTTGTCATGTTCTAAGCAATAATAAACTGATCCATATATTTTAGCCTAGCTTACCATGTGATGCAAACCCAACAGTCTTTTCCACTCAATTTAACCTTCGGTGATTTTTTTTCAGCCAACAGATTTTTTTGTCAGTCAGCTATCTGGACCTGCAGCATCCTTAAACATCTGACACACTACATTGTTCTTCTTTCTCCCTGCCACTATTACAGTTTCTCTGTCACATCATTTGGGTACAATTCTATATATACAAGTTTATGCTTTCATCACTTCTTCTTTACTTCTTGGGCTCACCTGGGTTTCCTTTACTTATTTGAAGCTCCCTCCCTTTCATTTAATCATGGTCTCTTTCCTGGTGTCTTTGTTCAACAACTTCCCTTATTTCTAGCTTAGCCTCCAATCTGCCATGCCGTTCCAGAAAGCCCTTTCCTCAACCAGAAAGGGATAGCCAGGTGTCAGAAAATGAGATTTCTTCCAGACTTTCACTATAATGGCATAGAAGATACCATTTTAGTTGACAGGGCAAATGACACCTGGAGAAATTCCCTCTTCTAACAACCACCAAAGATTCAGGAGTCCTGGAATCACACCAGACCATTTTACTCTTAAACCAGGATGACCTTGATGCCTTGTCTAAATGAATCATTCTTGCCCTGTTGATGCTGTCCTGAAGGATAGCATACTGCCCATAACAGTTTTTTAGAACTTAATGCCAAAGTTAAGAAGAATGCAAATGTGCATGCATTAGGAAGTATGCTCTCTTCTCCTGGAGTTCCCCAGATATGGTGGACTCCGACATTCTCAGCCATCCTAATTGCTTGAGCAGTACAATCCTAATTGGATTGAGAAAAGCTGGAGTAGCCAAGGACCTGCAAAATTCCAAAAGGAGAGTTGCAAATTCAAGTTGAACTAGGACCTTTCTACATACCACAGAGTTTCAATTTCCCCCTAAATCTGGAGTGAGAAATCAACTGGTATGTCGGGGGAGCATAACTTTTTCCTTGCCTATTATTTCCACTGATGTTAATTACTCTTCCTTTTCCATCCCCATCCTGGTTTTTCTTAATGCATATTGTTTTCATAGGAAACAGGATGTCTCTTCAAAACAGGACATAATCAAACCACATGTATTTGAGTAGGAGAACAAATGGCAGAGCCGGAAGAGTCAAATGTGGCATCAGCCTGGAATCTCTATGTACCCACAAAGGTACAAGGCCCAGCTCTCCTTGATGGCCATTGGATTTTATCTCACAACCACAGGTGTTCAACCATTAGTTGGGCAAATTCTTGTAAATAGGCAGGACAGTAAATCTGTTAGTTTGAATCTTGGTGGATGGAATTGATTTTTCACGCCTGGCAATTTGTGTATTCTAATACATAGTTTGCCTTGTGAATTTTTGGGAACATGTGAACCCTTTAGCCCACAACAGTTGACCAGAAAGTAGCACATTAGCATATTGTAATACAATATGCAGCAAAGTAGAGAAAAGTTTTTTTTTTAAAAATCAATCTCTCTTTTTCTTTCCCTGTTTCTTTTTTCTGCTTTTTCTGTTTTTTACTGCTTACTGCTATTTTAGAAGGGATTTCTGACTCTTCAAGAAATAACCCTACACAATTCAGATAAACACAGAATGACTGAGTTTGAGTTTTGTCATTTGTAAGTCCTCGACTTACAACCAAAATTGGGACTAGAATTTCTGTTGTTAAGCAAGCTGGTTTTTAAGTGAGTTACACTCAGTTTTACAATCTATTTTGCCACAGTTCTTTAGTGAAACTCTGAACTTCTTAAGTCTTCTTAAGTCTTAACTTCTGTTAAGTGAATCAGGTGGCCATTAAGCAAATCCAGCTTCCCCCATTGATATTGCTTGCCGAAAGACCATCTGAGAAGGTCACAAATAGCAATCACATGATCCTGAGACACTGCAACTGTCCTAAGTACATGCCAGTTGCCAAGTACAACTTGGTCATATGACAGGTGTAAGTCCGAGGACTGATTGTAAATCACTGCTTTCAGTGCCGTTGTAACTTTGAATGGTCACTAAACACATGGTTGTAAGTTGAGGACGACCTGTATCCCATTTTTGTAGGGTTCACATCATAGATTAAATTGTAAGCAACCAAATAAGTTATACTGTTGCGCAATAGGTGTCTTTATCTCTCTAGCTCTATCCTCATCTCTCTAAGCTTAGCCTGCTGTGCCAAGGGATCTCCTAAACCTTTACCTGACCTAGCTAAGCGTGTGCCACTTTTTGCCTCTGTATGTCACCTGTTGATGACCAAGAAAGAAGGTTGTCCCTGGAGAAAAGAAGGAAAATCCTAAATCTAATTAAACTTTAATTAAGCTTACTTAATTGAATACACCCTCCTAGTATTTCAGATTTCCTTCTCTGATCTCATTCAAGACGACTGGGGGCAACTTGTAATGGGAGTTCAGGGGGGGCACAACCCAAGCTTCCAGAAGCTGCCTTGGACCTCACATCTCAGGGTCTGCACCCTTTGTATCTGAGGGAATCTTATCCACTCCATCTTTGAGGGATGGGTTGGGAAGAAAGGGAGGGAAGTTCATGAATGAAACCCACCGCCATTTTGTCTTTACTAATCAATGGTCATTGCAAGTCAATCTGAGTTGGCAAAAGTCATCTATCAAGACCCAGCTACCTTATGTTCCAGGCCAGAGTCTTTAAACATCAGGGAAAAAGGCTTGATATGCTCTCTTCGCAATTTATCGCCACTCCGCAAGTCGATGGTGTGTTCTATTCGCTTGTTAATTTCCTCAGGCCCAGACTGGACATGCAAAGCTTGTGCAAGATGGTTTGGAAGCAGATTTATTGAATTTCTTGTTAGGGCAGCCAGAGTCTAGGGGAAAGCACATGCAAAAAGAATAAACCTGCTAGTCCCCTTGTGGGTTAAAAAAAATGCAAATTTCTGTTCTTTTCAATGATCACGTCTCATTGCAAACGATTAAACAGCATCCCATGCAGTTCATTCATCCAGCCATCTGAATGTTTTAGGAGAAAAAGCCTCAGCTAGCAAAAGGTATCCAGGAAGAACAAGCAAACTCTCTGGATGACTTGTTTTCGAGAGGCTTCGAGCCTCTCAGTTTGTCTGCTTAGCACCCATCTTGCCATTCATTGCTTTAAAAAACAGAATGAAGTTGGGTAACCTATGAAATTCACTGAAATGTTCCCCAAAGCAGGAGACCCAACACATGCTTTTTCTCATCCAAATATAAAGAAATGCATGATCCCAGAAGGAAAAGGACTATTTTCACATTAGAACTGGCTATACCACTCCAAATCTATGCTCAGGCATTTGGAGGGATCCTTGCTGACGTATATGCAGGAGATGTGCCCCTTGATGGTCATAATAAGAACCCTGTGGAGTCCTTGATGTACTCTGAACTTGGTTATTTGCTTGCAGACATTTCAATACCCAACTAGGTAACCTCATCAGTGCAAGTGAGTGTGGGGTTTGCTCCCTGTTTATACACAGAAGCTTGAAGAGCCCATCCCAAGCAGAGAAACTGTTTCTGTGCATCTACAACCTTGAATGAGGTAAAGACAGTCACACCCTTTAACTGTGAGCAAAAACATATCTGAGAGCACTTTTATTGCACATCACGCCAATGCTTTTCAAGGCTATGAATTATGGGCTGTTTTTGACCATTTTAGTTAATTCACCCATCTAATCAATGTTGCCCCTTCTATCACTCTCTGCAAGAATGCATCAGAAATGTGTATAGATGGGAATAAGCCCTTGGACCCAGTGCATCTCTAAGAACTTTGGACATTGCTTGCTTAGGTCTCTAGAGGGGTTATGAGCTTGATCAAATGTTTACAAATATTTTGTATTCAGGCACCTTCAGAAATTCCTGATTTTAAAATCTTCTGTTTAATGTACCATGAATATTTGTCCAGAACTGCATACTTCAGAGCACAAAGACCTATGCAGGAACCTTCTGTGAATGTGTGGGTCTGTGCGTCTGTGCATTGGAAACAGACATGTACTTGCTATGATTGTGCATTGGAATGCAGACATGTATTTGCTACGACCATGTTTTTCACCCCTGGGCATCATTTATCTAAGATTTCAAGCAGAGATTTTTTTCTTCTTCACTTACTTCCTGATTATTTATGTAACTGGAGATGTGGGGACTTGGCAGCTTCTTCATGTTCTTATGTGAATAACCAGAGATATTTGCTTTTCAGAGTGAGCTCTGAATAATAAATAAATATTAATGGGGAGAATACCATTGTAAATGTAGACATAGATCCTGCATTTTTTAAATATTTGCATTCCAAAGATTTTTTTTTTTCCAGATTGAAACTTAAGGGAGAACCATCGGGGGTACGTAGAAATTCAGAGAGTTTAATTTGAAAATCTCTAAATTGAATTGAAAAGCTGAATTGCATCATCATATTAAATGGGATATCTCTTGATGGATTCAAAGAATTAGATGTTGGGCTGCATTGCTACAGTTGTTTTTTAAACATACATACATACATATACATACATTACGCACACACACAAATATAAATATACAAATCTATTCAGAAATCAAAATCAAATCGACTCAGTTTAATGGTTTGACTTGAATGTCCAAATCAGACCCATTTTTTCTTTATTGGTTAGAAGGGGTGAATTGAATCATATTTATTTTCTGAATCAACTGAACTCTTCAAACTGAATGAGGCCTAATTTGCATATTTCTACTAATTTATGCAAAGCCATGTCTGCAGAAATAATAGTTTTACACAATTACTAAAGTGCACTGCTTTTTAAGCCATTTAGTTATGGTGTATTTCCGTACCACACATAATGTTTTCCTTTGGTTGTATGACTTGTATGTAATTGCAAAAATTAAAAAGTAAAGGAAGAAGGGAGGAGCAGGAGGAGAGAAGTCTTTTTTTTAAAAAAAAAAAACCTAGAACAGCATTATAGCCTTTTGGGATGAGAATGAGAAAGCTATCCCGTTTAAGGTCTCAAAAACCTCCATGCAGCATGATTTTGTTGCTTCAAAATATTTCAACAGCAGGGCATGGAGCTACCCAGTGGTGACTTGAAAGAATGGTATGAAAAGGGCACACATTTCCTTCCCACACTCATTAATATCTATCTTTTGAAGGCAGGATGTTGCAAAAGCTCATATATTACTTGTTCTATGCAGTGACAAGCATTTAAAGATACTCTGAAAAGGAAATTTCACAAGGGAGGAAGATGGTTCTACTCTGACACTGGCTTTAATGCTCCACCTTTTCCAAAGGTGGAAAATGCTTTAATGCTTAACCTTTTCCATATTTGCTTCATCCGTCCAGCAGGTCCTATTTCCAAATACATGTGTTAAAGAATCCCACCTAAAAATATTTCTACATCCATAAATTCTGACTATACAGAATTAAAACTGGTCCCCAGAGAGGCTGATTTCAAATGCATCTTGGCCCTAACCCTGTCAGATGAGTACTGCTGGATCAGGTGAAGTATCTGGCAGCATCCTGTTTCCACAAATGGTCCCTTGAAAGTCTATAAACAAGTTGAAAGCCTTCTTAATTGTCTGGCCTCCAACGACTGTCATTCAGAGGAAGAGGGTCGTTGAATATGGAGGCACTATCTACCATCCTAGGTAAAACTACTGATAAAGCTACTCTCAAAGCACCTTTAGACTCATGAGTCTAATGACCATCAACACATCACATGCCAATGAATTCCATCAATAATTCCATGGTAGGTTATATGGAGAAACAAGTGTTTACTTTGGGGTGGATCCCTTGCATGGTACTTTCACTTGAGACCTCAAGCCCTGGTGTTAGATGAAGGGGATCCACCCCATTGTATCTCAGGCTTGTAAACAAGTCCACAAAACTGACTTGCCTGCTCAGAGATGGGAGAAAAGGGGTAGAACCTCTTTTCCTATTTTTGTGTTGGGTGCAGAGGATGACTGGTAAAGTCTCCATCATGGATTCTCTTCCTATCTACTTCCTCTCCTTCCTTTCTCTTTATCAGTCATCATTATATCATCTTCTGACATAAACCTAAACCCAGTGCTTCTCAACCATGGCAACTTTAGGCTGTATGGGTTTCAACTCCCAGAAAACACCGCATGCCTCAGCACATTTGCACAAACCCTACAAATTTCATGAATCACAATGTATATATTAGACCTGCTTGAAGAGATGTCTTTGAAGAATTACTGGAACAAGCTATAACTCTTATAGTTCCATTTGCCACTAACCGTTAACCCTGATTTCAATCAAATCTGCCACGCTACAAGACCAGCAGATCACCCTGAGGAGTTCATGCTTTGTAAAGAACACAAGCATGGACATTTAAATAGAGTAATGAATAACAATGAACTCTGTATGAAGATCACATTTGAACATGGATGATTCTTTCATGCAGGCATCTTATTAGAATTGCTAAACATATTACTCTTTTCAGCTGTGTATCTATCGATGTCTACAAAATGGATTTTTTGTCCTTGCAGAAAAAATGGTATTCTTTTGACTGTGGCTTGTATCCAAACTTTTTTTCTTGAAATGGTATGTGGGAATGATCTTGAGAGAAAGGGGGAAAGGGCCACAACTAGGGAAATGGCCACAGAAGCAGTAACGTAGCCTTCAGCAGGAATGTGGGTATCTCATTATAAATATCTCATAAGGGATCCTCCCTAGTTTCCTGGGTTGCAAAGATGATAGAGGAGAAATATACTTTCTGACTTTGAAGCTTGATGTTAGATCGTCCAGACAGGAAGTACATCCAAATGAATTAACTGTACCTTACATTAACAGAATTTGCAAGTCTAAAAGTACATTTCTCCCCATAATTGTACATTTCTCAAAATTTCTTCAAAAGTACATTTCTCCCCTTTTACACAATTGTAAAAGTACAATTCTCCCCATATCACCTTTATAATCCAAGAAACTTAAGGAGGATCCTTTCTGGGATGTTTGCCACACCACATTCCATCTGTGGGCTCATCTGCCTCTTATCTGATTGTTCTCCTGGCTATGGGTCTTGATGTAGGAGAAAGAAGGGCAGACCCAGAGGCTAAGAGGGGACTCAGCCAACCCCTCATGAGGTCAGTTCGCCTTATCTTGGGAGTTCAGGTGTTCAGTGAGCAGTTGGAGAATTTTTTGTAACTTTGTAACGTCAATAAATCTGATAGCCAGAACTGCACTAAGCCTGATCCTTTGCTTCTAACACTTCCCTTTGTTTCCTGAGGTCATTCCCATTACAGTTTCCCATCCTTTTAATCTTCCAAAACTCTGCCTCCTCTTAAAGATAGTCTTCAGCACCTGGAATCTTTACCACCTGGAACAGAGCCTTAGTATGACAAGAGTTATTCTGGGGAAATGGCTCTACCATTGAGTTGTACCAGTCTACATCTAACATCTACATCTAACAGTCTACATCTAACATCTTTCTACATCTAACAGGATGTAGAAAACTGAATTCCAAAAGAGGTTGGCCTGGGAATCATTTTTAAAATAACAGCAATGGGAGGATGCCATGCCACTGAGATAGAAGGTACAAGGTCTGGGCATTGTCTCAGCAGTCAAGGAAAGGAAAAGAGTATATCTGGAGGCTTCTAAATCTTGGCATCTGGACATTAAGTTTTGATGTTATTGGAAGCTTTTGGCTTTATCTCAAGGATTTTCTCAAGAATGTAGTGTCTGGAGAAGAATAAGTCAGTAGATGTAAAATGAATAGTTTTGTTCCAAGGAACAGGATCCTTGGACAAGGAAGAAAGACATTGGGTACCTGATTTTCAGGTAGGCAAACATCGGAGGGGAGTTAGTAATTAAAAATGGAGAGCGAAGTTGAATACTGAGTAGGTGTCATGATTGATTGTTTTTTTTTTGCTAAAGGCAACACATACTCTGTAGGCTTTGAGTTGTAATTTGGGCAATGGCTACATTACAGATGCATGAGTCCATTTTTCATGCTGTTGGAAAAGCACACGCATAGCTTCTATTCTGACGTTTGGATGAATCATGTCATCAGAGGCAAGAATAATATCATGATCCCACTGCTATCATTCCATGCACAACAACCTAATGCCCAAGAAGAACTTAGTCTGATCGAACACCCAGGGCTGTTAAGAATAAAGGGGAGAGCCCATTTTATCAGCCTGAAGTCTTAAAAGGAAAACTATGAGACAAAATAAATAGGTCAGGCATAGACAGGATTACTAGAAGCAGGAAGAATTCATTTATATTCCATCTGACACTTTGCAAATGAAGGTGTCTGCATGTCTGCAGACAAAATTGCCCAGCAATCTGTTCTCAATTTTCTCCACTTTTATTATATCTAATTACAGTAAACCATGCTCAATGCAGGAAGCAAGTTTGGAGAACTGGTCATGCCTAGAATGCAAAGTAATCCAGATAGATCCCTATGGAGCTGGGGTAAACTCAGGTTCAAGTCCATTCTCAGCTATGGATATTTCCTGGATGATTTGGGGCCCATTCTTCGCTCTCACAGAGTTGTTTTTGGAGAGAAAAGTGGGAAAAGGATGTGCAAGGTGTGCGATTTTGAGCTCCTAAAGAAAGATGGTGTAAAAATCTAACAAACGAAGATCTTCAGATTAAAATAACATTGGCACCAGCTCTAGGGAGAAGTTCTTTCTTCTTCAGGAATTATGAAGGTTTCTTACTCTACACTCAAGACATAAAAGAGCAAAGCAAGATGGCTTACATGACAAAGCTTTAATGTTAAGGTACGGGGACATTTCAAAAAAGTAGGTCTAAGTTCATGCAGAGAAGGAAAATGGAGATTCTGTGATTCTGGATCTGCCCTAGCGAAAGTGGAGGTGGTGGTAGGTTGACTTTCTTCCAGACTGACTCATCAGTCCTTCAAGTGTGGAGAAAGACTGGTATCTAAAAGGTTAACCATTTTAACCTTTTCTGCTGTAACTTCTTTTGACAGCCTTCAAGAGAGGTTTTGATGACATAGCTCAGAGACCGAGCGAGAGAATCACATCCCATACATCTTTTAAGCTGCCAAACTTTCTAGTTAGGAGTTCAGAAATCATTTCTCTATCTGGGCTGTACAAGTCATTGAAGATGCTTCCTGAAGAAACACAAACCACATCTCCAGTGAGCTACAGGCAATGTTGGAGAGGTCCGAGGTGAAGAGCTGCCTTGAACAAACCTCCTCTCTCTCTCTCCCCACCCCTGAGGAAATTCAAAGTGCTGTGGTTCTGTTTCAATCACCCTAATTGTTGTTGTCCTTTGAGATATATGTTCCTCCAACTCTTTATCATTTCTTGAAGCCAAAGGTTTCTTCAGAATGAGGAAATAAGTGTCACGATGATGTCTTAAGGCAAGACCCACGCCTTAGGTGTGTCCATGGAATGACAGAAGACACATAGATGTCATGAGGTAACAGTGCATGTTTTGGCATGTACATCATTTTCTATCCCTGTTTGGAGAAACTCAACCACATGAGAAGTTCTTCCAAACATTCCCTGCTCATCACAATGATAAGCTTTAAAGGTGAATAAAAATAAATCCTTTAGGCAGCACTTATATAAACAAAGCTCTCTCTCTGGGGACTGAGGAATGTCTGCCCAATCTCTTGATCCTCTCTTTTCTGATATTGTTTTATGATGTTGCTTAGCCAATGAATTTTAGATATGAAACAAGATTTAAGACAATCAGGGTGAGGACAAATGAGAATGTCTTCAGTTTTGGGGGAAAAAATAGAGACAAAATGTGATAAACACATTTTTTACCTCTAAAATAAATAAAGATAAGTGAGGTGGAGGAACCTGTAATTGATTTTACAGAAGAGAAGTTTTCGGTGCACAGAAAGCAGCTGTGTTCATTCGGTCTATCAGTTCATCACATCATAGTTGGGAAATAATTTTTCTTTCCTTTTGCCATGACCCAGGACCATTCAACTACTGAGTAAATTCCTTTTTCATCTAGAAGAAGCTTGAATATTTCAGTTTTATGTGTCAAATTTTTGGGACAAATGGCTGGGTTTGTATAGAATGCTAAGCCTAATTCAGATGAACAAAACTCAGTTCCTGGGTTTTCATATATTAGGCCAAACAAAGGAATGAGGTGGACTTAATGTACTGGCTTAATTCTTACCATATACTAGGCAAAAACTATTTACTAAAGCATGATGATACCAGAACACCATACCTGTCTCCTGGGAAACCTGTATGCTTGTCAAGAAGCAACAGTTAGAACTGGACATGGGACAATGGATTGGTTCAAAATTGGGAAAGGAGTATGACAAGGCTGTGTATTGTCACCCTGCATATTTAACGTATATGCAGAGCATATCTTGAGACATACCAGGGCTGGATGAATCACAAGGCAGAATTAAGATTGCCGGAAGAAACATCAACAACCTCAGATATGCAGACGATGCCACTCTAATGGCAGAAAGTGAAGAGGAGCTAAAGAGCCTCTT
>JANHZU010004742.1:0-28887 GCA_032468055.1 Acrochordus granulatus
GGGATGTCTCTGCTTCTGACTACACTGTTTAGGTTTGCCATAGCTTTCCTCCCAAGGAGCAAGCGTCTTTTGATTTCTTTCTTTTGCCTCCACACAAAAAGAGGTAAGTATCAATAATTAACTAAAATCAGTAAGAGTTAAATGTCAATAATTAGTTATTAAAAAAAACCTGTCTTTGGAGAACCTTAGAAATTGGCAACTGAAAATGGGCTGGGGAAGAAAGAGAAAAATTGGGAAATGTTAAGACAATCCTGCTCAGAAATGGTGTCCCTGAAGAGAATTTAGGTGGGTTTGGGGAAAGCTCTTATCTGAGTTTATTGGTTTAGAAGCTAAGCGGGCTCAGGCCCAGTTAATTCTTGGAGATTGTCAGGGCATGTCAGGCTGGTAGATTGGACTTAGAAGTCAAAAAATGTCATAGAAGGCAGCAGTGAGAAACCACTTCTTTACTGTTGCCCGGAAAACTGCTTGGGCATGTTCATAAAGTCACCAGGAGGTGATCTCTGTTCATTGGAAATTTTGGTTTATTGTGAATTGTCATGTATTTTCTAGAGTTCTGCTGGGAAAATCATGACAGTTGAACAACTATAAAATTGGTCTGCTAACCTTTCTGCTCTTGATCTTCCACAGATGTTGGAAGCAATAATTTGGATAAACTGTTTTTCATAGAAATGGGCATCTTGTCTGTAAAAATCTGCATTTTAATGCTGCTTAGAAAGGTGAGATTAGAGTGTTGCTTTTTGCACTAAAATTGAAGTGCAGATTCAACATAGCCTTTAATGTGCCCCTTCTCTGTGATGAAGGACTTTCCATAAAGCTTACTCACAAGAAAATTGCATTTGGCAATAAAAAACAGTATTTTCCCCTGGATTGCTTTGGAAAGATTTTGAACATTTTATAATGAAATAGAATTAAGGCAGCAATGTTTGCATATCAATAAAATTTACATGGGTTTTATTTTACTACCATAACTATGGTACCCAACTATATCAAGTTTCTTTCATTGAAAAGGATAATAACTCTTGTCTACGACCATTAACTAGTGCCATAGTTTCAGGTAAAAAGGTTTCCCCTGCCAGTCATGACTGACTCTAGGGGGTGGTGCTGATCTCTGTTTCATAGCCGAAGAGCCAGCGTTGCCGGAGGGCACTTCTGTGGTCATGTGGCCGACATGGCTATACGCCAAGGCACATAGATGCTGTTACCTTCCCACCATATAGGTGGTACCTATTTATCTACTTGCATTTTTACATGCTTTCGAACTGCTAGGTTGGCAAGAGCTAGGCAGACAATGGGAGCTCACCCCATTATGCAGTGGCATTTGGGTCTTGAAGTTGAGTTGCTGAACTTCCAGCTGACAAGCCCACTCAGCCGCCACAGCCCCCTAATGCCATAGTTTATCTGTGCTAATTATATTTGTTTGGGACTAAATCAGAAGTTACATCACCATGTGGTATCTAGCTAACTTCCGTTGATCTTGAAAAGACTAAACAAGGCTCAGTCTGGTATTTAGATTGGAGATCATGAAATCTCAAAGCTGTAGATTTGATTAAGTGCAGTCAAGTCATTTTTGACTCCTAGAGACCAGATAGATAAATCTCCACGATGATCTATCTCTAACCTGCTATTTCAAGTTTCCCAATGATGGGAAACTTCATCACCACTGTATCACCAATGATTTCCCAATGATGGGAAACTTCATCACCACTTCATCACCACTACATCACCACTGTAACTGAGTCCATCTACCTTGCTGCTGGTCTTCCTCTTCTTTTCTTTCCTTCCGTGTTTCCCAGCATGAAAGCCTTTTCGAGAGAGCTAGGTCTTTGCGTAATGTGCACTAAGTAGGACAATTTGAACTTAGTCATTTGTGCCTTGAGTTGAGACCTCTGGGTTGATTTATTTGATGAGCTGTTTGTTTGTTTTCTTGACTGTCCATGATATTCTTGGAGCCTAAAGTAGAAAGTTGAAAAACATCCTGGAAGAAGCAATGGGAGTCATTTCTATATTGTTGCCTAGAAACTTACATTTCTGTGCCCATGTTAGCTACTCATCAGGAGATGAGATCAACACAGAGATTTTATCTTTTTACCAAGTAATATAGAGCGTTGGAATTATAAATAAGCTGAAGCTGTATCTAAGAAAGCCAGAATATAACATAAAAATTAGTAGCTAAAATTCAGATGATATAACACTGTAATGCCACAATGAAAGTAAAATATAGTATAATAGCTTTATGTTCAGATACCAAATTAATAACAACAATGTAAATTCTACATTAAGGCAAAACAAAGAGCTAAAAATTAAGGGTAGAAATGAAGTAGCTTGTATTATGCAGTAATAACATGTAGAAATCCGTAAATGGAAATAGTTAAAATATTAATCTTATTGATGGCATAAAAGGATTAAACAGAAGGACATTTAATATATAATAGCAGAAAAAAATCTAATCTAAACAGCAGCGGCAATTGTGCAAAACCTGGCTACTTTCCTAGATACATTGGGCCAAGAAAAGGCAAGTTTTGTCCTCATCAATTCAATCATAATAGTTTGACAAGAAAGACATTATTAAATCTGTGCACCAAGAATTGTAAAAAGGCAGTGCCGTAAAATATAATTGACAGATTCCATATTCCCGTTTGGTAGAGATATATCTGATCATATATTGGAGTGCTATATCTGCCTAAATTGTCTGCCACTCAAGGACTCCCCCCATAAAAAAGAGAAAACATTATTTTAGTCTTTGTGAAGGTAAATATCAGGGTTTGTGCACAGTTTCCATTCTGTGTAAATTCTCTTGTGTCCTTAAGTAAAGGGCGAAGTTGCTATGTTGTCTGAAATTTAAATCAGTGCCCTTTTTGAATAAAAAAAATCTATTCTACTCAGAATTTTTCCAGTTTTTTTTAATGGCCAGAACCAGGACTTGTTAGCTATGTTAACTCAGGATCGAGGCTACATTGTTCTTCACACAGGGATCTTCATCCAGTTTAGTCTAGATCCTGAGTTAACATAGCCTCATACAAGCTGCTTTGGAAGGAAATCCTGGTTCCGGTCATAAAAAAGAACTGGAAAAATTCTGAGTAGAACAGATTTTAAAAGTTTGGAGTGGGCTGCCTTGATAGCTGTTAGATATTTGACTAAGTCGAATGGGGAATGGCAGGGGTGAATTCTTCTTTGAACGAGGTGGTGGAGGCTTTGGTCCATCTGCTCCACAAAAAGCTACTGCTGCCCCCACTGTGCTCTACAGCTTTTGTCTAGTATCCCCTGTTTTGGGGAGACGATTGATAAGGTGGTTATGCAATAGCTGCAGAGGGCCTTGGAAGGAGTGGATGATCTGGATCCTTTTTAGTCAGGATTCAGACCTGGATATGGGATGGAAAAAGCATTGGTCATGCTTTTGGGTGATCTCTGGATATGGGTCCCTCTTTGCCTTAGTTAACCTTCAGCAACTTTTGATACCATCAACTATGGTATCTTTCTAGGATTGGAAGTGGGTGGCACCCGATTGTGCTGGTTCACCTCCTTTCTACTGGATTGGTCCCAGTCAAGCAGGGGTGCATGAGGAGGAGAGATCTCACCCTCCACTTCTGCTATGTGGGGTGCCACAGGGGTCATGTTCACTATTGAACATCTACGTGAGACCTTTAGGTGAGCTCCTCTGTCCCCATGGGGTGTAGTATGATCAGCTGCCCATCTCTACCCTTGGCAAATTAAGTGATGTTGTGGACATCCAGTTTCAATATCTGAAGGTTACGAGGGTCAGATGGGGAACAGCAGACTTCAATTGAACTCTGGCAAGACTGAGTGGCTTTGGATTTTGATCCCCTCTTTAGAACTGGATGGGATTACACTACCTGAAACAGACCCTTTGCATAATTTGGGGATCCTCCTGGACTCATTATTCCTGCTTGAAAAGCAGGTGGCAGTTGTGGCTTGGAGGACCTTTGCACAACTTTGTATTGTGCATCAATTGTTCCCATTCCTAGATCACAAATATATTTGTTTAGATACGTGGGTGAAATTCACCATTTTCTAGGGTTAGACTTATGGAATTGATATGAAAGTTTAAAAGGAGTGTGACAAATTTAAAACCTTGAATCATCCCTTTTCCAATCAAAACCAGCATGGAAAGGTTGCCTGAGGCACACCTAACTTACTTGAAAATATTTTGGTGTAAATGGCACAATCAAAAGTTGTAGTCTTTGATCGATGGAAGAGGCTACCAGCTTCACCCACAGTTTATTCCTGAGATTGAATTGATTGCCAATTTTAAATCAATACATCTAATATAAAATGGAAGAAGGCTCAACACTGGGAAGTCTCTGTGGCGGCTTCCCTCCTTTGCAGCAATTTGTCCCCAAAAATGAAGTTGGCTCTCGCTCTCATAACCTTCTGAAGGCTAACAAAAATTTGGCTTTTTAAAAAGGCATTTAGAGATTGTCAATCCAAATGTTAAGTCATTGTTGCCACAAAGGCTGCTACTATTATGAATATAGTATTGTTGTCCCCCATGTAGATTTGTACAGATTTGAAATGGTTAATAAATCTAACAAATAAATAAATGTTAAAGGTAAAGGCAACGGATTCTCCTGCCAGTTGTGGCCAACTCTAGGGGACGGTGCTCATCTCTGATTCACAGCCAAGGGAGCCAGCGAAGGTCATGTGGCCAGCATGACTATACGCCGAGGCCAATGGAACACCGTTACCTTCCCACCTTTAGGTGGTACCTATTTATCTACTTGCATTTTGCATGTTTTAGAACTGCTAGGTGGGCAGGAGCTGGGGTGAATAATGGGAGCTCACATAAATAAAACTCAAATAAATGTTACACTATACTAAACAATATAGGAATATTCTTGTACCGACATAGTACTGTATGTGTGGCCTGAAGTGGGAATTGGAATACAGCACTATTAAATCCACCACTATTTGCATCTTAAAGACTTTTGTAATTTTAAGAATGCACAATCTTCTGAACATTTTTTCTTCCGTTACAAGTCTTTTAAGGCAGGTGTCATTCTTAGCTCTTCATTATCATGATGAGAAACCACTATGACATATGAATCTCACATTTTAAAACATGCACTCAGCAGATGTCATTTAATGAAGATTGTCTGTCCACTGTAATTACTGCATCTTGACAGACTGTAAGATAGTTGGTTTTTGCACAGTGAAGATCTTATAATTGGGAGCAAGAATTTTCAGATATATACAGTGCAAATTATTCCTGCTGGAGATCCATATTTTGTTGTTTCCTTATTTTAGATGTGGGCTGAACTGATCTAAAAGCATCATATTCATAAAAATTGCTTTGCTAGAGATTGCTTCATGTTGACATTCATGATTCAGTATGAGGTGCTCTTCCTCTGTTAGTAAGCTAATACCTTACCTGTGTTTTCAAGAAAACAGAGTAAACAAATATTATTTTTTGTGTGGTTTTGGCCATTTGTAAATCTAAACTCAACTCTACTGTGTATATTTTTTGGTATAGTATTTTTGGTTTGGAGAATTTTGTTGTTCCAATCTCCTGTGTGAGGAGGCTAATAATTGCTAAACAGTTTGCTCTGCAACACAGTTTGACAGGCTGTACCGATTTTCTCCGACAGTGTATAGCCACAGCAGAGGAGTGGGCATGTTCTCAATTCCATTTTCATTAAAGGATTTTATTATTTTAAATTAAAGTCTCTGTGACAGAAATGCATTGATAGACAGGTTTTCATTCATTTCTCTTTTCCACACTGCTGAACCCATGATCCTAATCAAAGAAAGTATGCTAAGTTGCACCTAGGTACTCCTATTGATCCCCCAAGCTCTGTAAGAAAAGTGTATATTAACTGGGGGGGAATGGTACAATACAGTATGTACAGTATTAAAGAGAGGGTGAATAGAAGGCAAAATTTCACATAGGTGTTTCAAGAGTGAATCTATTAAAAATCCTTTTAACTTGAGCCTTAGAACAGAACTCGGGAATAGAAACTTTTGAACTAGTAGTATCTTAAAAATCACAAACAGAAGTGAAAAGACAGGACTCTGCAGTTGTGATATGCAGTTCTTGTGGCACATTTATCTTCCTGCCTAAGAATAATCTGCCATATATTTACACCAAGAGCAAGACTGCAATAGTGCTTGAAGAAAAAATAAAAGGACTGCAACAGTGAAACAGTGAAAACAGTAAACGTTCTAGATGATGAGATAGAATAAAGGTTTGTAGGTTATTATTATTCTTGGCTGCTATTTCATGCTATTTAATGTTCTTTGTTGTGTCACTCAGTTGTGTCCAACTCTTTGCGACCTAATGGACCGCAGAATACCAGGCCTCCCAGTTCTGCACTACTTTCTGGATCCCACCTAAATCCACACCCATCACTATCCAACCATCTCATCCTGTGCCGTCCTCTTCTCCTTTTGCCTTCAATCTTTCCCAGCATCACAGTCTTTTCCAATGAGTCCTCTCTTTGCAAAGTACTTGAGCTTCAGCTTCAGTATCTGTCCCTCCAATGAGCAACCAGGGTTGATTTGCTGTAGGATTGACTGGTTTGATCTCTTTGCAGTCCAAGGGACCCTCAAGAGTCTTCTCCAGCACCACAACTCGAAGGCATCAAGTCTTCGATGCTCAGCCTTCCTCATGGTCCAGCTCTCACAGCCATACATGACTACAGGGAAAACCACAGCCTTGACTACGCGGACCTTTGTCGGCAAGGCGATGTCCCTGCTTTTGAGTACACTGGCAAAAAAAAATTCCTTTGTTTGAAACTGTGATCAAATGTCACTCAAGCCAAAGGAAATATTTATTTAAAGAGAAGAAGAGTATTTTACCATCAAACTATATGTAACTGGAACTTAGCCTTATTAGTTTAATATTCTAAGAACACATGCCTTTTTTTACCGAAAGATAGTCAGAAAATGTAATAAGTTATAGCACAGGGAAGCAATAGAAATAAAGCTCTGTTATAGTACGGTAACTTCAGAGAGAAAATGTTGTTGTGGTTATGATGTTTAAAATGGGAGTATTATGGTTCACCTTGGTTGTTCCAGTTGTTCAAATCACTGAATATATTCTTGGTGTGTAACAGAAGCACCCGCTTCTAAAGCAGATATTCATATTCTGAACAGATATTTGATATTCTAAAACAGAATATTAAAGTAATAATGAAAAGAAGAAAGTAGCTGTGGAAAAACTGGGAAATGCATCACGTTCCTACTTGAGTCTGAGATGACACAATCTGGCCGTTTCATTCAGTCGTTATCAATCCATGTCCCATTGTGTCGCGGAGATTTTTTTTTCATATTCCTTATTTTTCTTGGCATTGCCCAAAAGCTCAATTGAATCTTAGCCAGGCATCATCACAGAGCGATTAAACCATCTTAAGAGACGACCTTTCGCTTCCTAGTCATAAAAGTGAAAGGGGAAAAAAGCTTTCACTGTATTTATACACTGATATGTACCAGCTTACAATTACATGCTTTTCTGAGCTGCAGATAAACAATTTAGTCAGTAATATTTTCAATGCCCTACGGTGGCAAGTAGCAAGTGTTTGCTTTCGTTTCTCTCCTGCAATTCTCGATAAACACAGTCCTCTGCTTTCCCCACCAACCCCCACTTAAACGGTACGAAAAGAGCAGGAGGTAGAAGGTACGTGTTGGCATGAAGGGAATGAATCAGTTTTATAGCTGATTTTATCACTGCAACTGTCCTTTCTCCCCTTTGGTAGAATATTAGTTTATAGCTCAAAAATGGTTCTGCAGAATTTAGGTCAAAATGTCACGTTTTAGCCTTCCCAGTAAGATTGCATTTCTTTGGTCAACCGGTCAGGTGTTGTTTTATTAAAGCATCTCTAGTTTCCATAAGTCATTTTTACATTCTCGACATACCACGCCAGAGCAGAAAATGCGTTCTCCAAATAAATATCAATTGTACAGTTCTATTGTCTTTTTAGAGCATGGATCCTAATATTGAGTTTGGGTTATTAAAGCACTAGATTTGGTAGGGAGGAGGGAGCAATCATGATGCTATTAAGAGTAAGGCGAGATTGCGAGCGCATTAGTCTCCGAATGTATTTGCTCGCGCCCTATTTCGCTGCATTGCCTTTAATAAACAAAGAATCGTTGTTTTTTTTTGAAAAAAAAACACTTTTCTTTTTGCTCTGGATCTTGCATCTACTTTAAAATTGTCTATTAAAAGTTGTCCAAGTACTTTATGAACAACGTACAAATGTTACAAAACTAAAAGAAGCCTTGCCAGTCAGCAGCTCTTCGATACAATCGGTGATTGTTCGTCTTCTCATGCCCACAACTCGTTTCTGCTTTGTGGCCCTGGATTTCAGTTTCCAAAATCTGAAGCACGGCGTCCATCACACGTAGGCTAAATCCGTGCTCTTGTGGGCAGGCAGCGTCTCTGTGCATGGCTGAATTCAAGGGGTGGCTCCTAATTCCTCCTGAAGAGCGCAGGTGGTGCGCACCCTCTTGAAGGGGGCAGTGGCGCTTTCTTTCTCAAAGAGCCGTCTCTCACTCCAGCTGAGCTAGGAGGGGTTGCGGAGGAGGCGAGGGGGCAAAAGTGCCAGGTGACGCAGATTATCTGGATCTCTTTCAGTGAAGTCCTGCGTACCCTCCCTGACCCTCGGCATGCTTTCCTTGCACGCTTACTCGCCATTCTCGGTCTTCTCGTGCCTGCTGTGCACTGTCCATGACCCTTGCTCCATCGCTGTTGTGCATCCTCTGCAAGCCTGACGGCGCTTCTCTTATACAACCCAGCACATTCTCCCCAACCACTGCTGCACCTCCCTCACATCTCCCACATCCTCATGCACCCTCCCCAACCCTTATATCTCACTCACACTCCCATGTACCCTCCTCAAGCCTCTCCATGCTCCTTGCACACCCTCCCTGCCCCTTGCTGCACCTCCCTCATACCCTTGCACACCCTCCCTGACCCTCGCTGCACCTCCCTCATACCCTTGCACACCCACCCTGACCCCCGCCATACCTCTCTCGCACCCTTACATATCTTCCCTGATCTTTGCCGCACCTATTTCTCACCCTCGCACACCCTCCCTGATCCTCCCTCATGTACCTCTTTGCACCCTTTCCCATCTGACAGCAGCCATCTGGTGCGCACCTTAGTGTACCTGTTGGAGTGCTTGCAAGCTGCTTGGGAATTGCAACTCCCACCCAGCTTCCACACTGACTTGGTTGTGTGAAGCTAGCAAGACATTGCCTCACCTAATGACCATGGGATTCAGTTAATGACAACAACCAGGACTGTAGGGATTGCCATAGCTAGGCAATGCAATTGCACTTTTTCTTTTTGACTGGGACTTCATTTGGACTACAGCTTTCTTTGTTTTATTATTTGTGTGGTGGAAATTTACTCTCTGGATTCCCAGGAGGAAGGGTGTGCATTCCAGAGGAGTAAGAGGCAGCTTAGTTCAAAGAGTATGTGTGAGAGAAAGAGGTGAAGACAGCTCCTCCCTAATAGTTCTCTGACCCATAGGCTTGTATAGATAGCAGAGTGCTTTAGTTCGGCACGATTCTTGTCTATAGGTGTGGAAATACACAGAAATCTACTTGGAAGAATCATCAAATGTTTGTCTTAGTTTTTGGGGCCTGACAAATAGTTTGCTGTTTTCTGGGTTTTTAACTAGAAATCTGGATTCTAGTGATTGCTTTTATCGTAACAGTTTTGTAAACTGCCCAGAGCTGTAGGATGAGATGCATATCGATTGCTATAAAAGGTAAAGTTCCTCCTGCACCCAGGGCAGACTCTAGGGGGTGGTGCTCATCTCCCTTTCATAACCGAAGAGCCAGTGTTGTCCGAAGACGCTTCTGTGGTCATGTAGCCAGCAATGGTTCGATGCTAAGGCACATGGAACGCTGTTACCTTCCCACCATATAGGCGGTACCGATTTATATACCTGCATTTTTACAAGCTTTTGAACGGCTGGGTTGGCAGGAGCTGGAGCAAATAACGGGAGCTCACCCCGTTACGCGGCGCCTGGGTCTCAAACTTCCGGCTGACAAGCCCAGCGCCTTAACCACTAGGTCCCTGCACCCCTCAGAGACGACACATGGATTGTTGCTGTACTGGATAATAAATCGATAATCTCCTGAGAACTGGGAGCTATGCTAACTTACAGCATATCTGGAGAATGTAAGATTGCAGAAGGCGACGTTAAGCACGCGATACGTAGTTATTGCCAGGACCCTCATACAGCATCTTCAGAAGTCGGCGTGGGACTGGCTGGATGCGAAATCGTAAAGGGGTGCAACAGCAGTTCGACGAACAGAAGCCTCAGGTGATCGCATTTCGGAAAGAGACGAGAAGAATTACGGCAAAAGTGTCTTCTTTTTTTTAATCTGTGAGCCGACAGGGGACAGGCCGTGCTTGATCAGAACTGGGAGAAAGTACATCAAGGAGCAAGCCCTTGACTGGGTCTAAGGAAGCAATGAGTGGAACTCCTGTTCTATCCCTCAGGAATTATCTTTTGTTTGGAATTTAACCCCTAAGCCTTTTGGATTAAAGGCGAAACGTCTTCGACTTGAGAAAAATCCAGTCCAGATGCCTGTTTTTTAAACTTTGTTGCGAGACTTGGGGTTAAATTTGTTGGGCTTGTTGACTGGAAGGTCGACAGTTTGAGACCCAGGTGCTGCGTAATGGGGTGAGCTACCATTATTTGCCCCAGTTCCTGCCAACCTAGCAGTTTCAAAGCATGTAAAAATGCAAGTAGATAAGTAAGTACCCCGTTGCTGGGAAGGTAACAGCATTCTGTGGGCCTTGGAGTATAGTCATGCCAGCCACATGACCACGGAAGCATCTTTGGGCAACGCTAACTCTTCGGCTATAAAACAGAGATGAGCTCCTTAGAGCTGGACATGATTGGAAGGAAAGGAAAGCTCTACCTTTTATGTTTAGTGCAATTTTAAGTCTAGACATTTTAAAGTTGCTGGGTTTGAAAAACACAATCACGGCATTAGAATATACATGAGTTCCCAGTTAGCAAAGTGCCCAGCTAGAACCAAGGACAAGTCATAGTTCACTCGAGCAGAAAATTCTTATTTGTCATTCTTTTTTTCATTCTGTCTCTTCAGAACTTGAAAACTACAGGTAGTCCTCCATTAATAACATTGATTGAGACCAGAGTTTCTGTTGCTAAGTGGTGTAGTCATACAACGTGAAGTCTTGTGACTGCACCACATAGCAATGAAAGTTCCAGCACTACCAGTGCCACCATTAAGTGAATCTTGTGCTACTGTAAGTGTGATGTCACAGGGTTTCCATTTGTGACCCACCAGTTCCCATTGACTTTGCTTGGGATGCTGTGATGTCATAATTGCAAACCAGTCGCCAAGCAGCCCAATGCTGATCACATGTACCTGGGCCGTTGCCACAGCTAGAACTTCAACAACGGGTCCTTGTATTATCAGTAACTTCGAATGGTCATTGAACTAATGATGGTTAAGCAAGAACCACGTGTATTATCTCCTGTTTCCCACACAGTCCTTTACCCAAGATCAGTGTTCTCAGATCTTATTCTTCAGCTGATTTTCCAATTCAGAAAACATCCACAACTAATAAAGAAATGTTACAGATGCAATCTTATACACTGTGAAACTATCTTTATGATATTTATTACTGCCAACTGTAGTATCCCTGCCAATTTTATTGGTTCAGTTCCTTAATCTGAACACATGGGCAGTTCCAATTTATGGAACATATTTAGAGAGAATGATAGGAATATTTTACAAGTTTCTCTTAAATAAGTTCTCCATTACAGCCAAAGGTCAGCAAAATAAAAATAGAATACAAGAACAGACTGTCAAGATAATAATACAATACATAATAAAATAGACAGTAACATAAAATCAAGAAGAGATTACATGCTACAACTGGGGAGAGAGTTGGATGATCAGACTAGTTGGTATCCCCTTATTATCTGTTTCCATTCTCTACATGCCACTGAACAAATTTGTCCTACATTATGGGTTAGTACCCTGGAAAGTTAGTTAAAAAGTAGAATAATTTTATGTTTAGATCCCTATAACATTTGCAGTATTGCAGAACATGTTTTTGTGCCCACCTCTGACCCACAAGATTATCAAAAGAATTCTTCTTGTGTGCACCTCCAAATTGGTGGATGCCCACAACAGTATGTTGGCTTGCAAGATACTGTAGTCTCTTGATTAGCATAATGCATAGAATACTATGAGCACAGATGTCCAACAGAACAAGATTGTTGACATTTATAAGGATATTGTACAATGTCCTTATCTGCCTCTGTGTATTTGTGTTCTATCTTTGGCTACAAGTTCATAATTTGGAGTCATGACACATGCTTCACCCCTGTTCTTCTATAGACACCTGTGTGAGCATGCTCAGTATTAAACTGGGCTTTGGTTTTGTCTGTCTGTCTCTCTCTCTCTCTGTCTACCTACATATCTCCTTTATTTATTCCTCCTACCATAATTGTGAAGATCTTTTCACAGTTTACAGGAAGCACAGTCAACACATAAAACATACATGGTTGATTTACATTAATGTAACAATGCAATTAACCATGATCATGATATCATACGTACCCCTCACCTGTCCTCCTGGAGAGCTCTATTTTCAGCTGCTTCCAGAAAAACAAAGTTGTAACTCATGTATTTTTCACTGGGGGGGGATTCCAGAAGAAGCCATGCCTCTAAGGCTCATTCCCCCACCACCACTCACCTTCTGAAAAGGAGAAGCCACAAGCTGCTTGCCCTAGGAAATTAAAGTTGTTGGATAATTTTGAGATATTGGCCAAAATCTGCCAAAGCTGATGGTGCCACCTTTACTATGAGCAAGGAATGCTATCTTTATATTACTAAAAAGCATCCATCCTTGCTGGACCACAGCTATAACAGGAGTCAAGTCAATGTCTTCATGTCCATCTCATAAGAACCATGGCACATGGAAGGATACAATTTGGAATGCAACAGGAGATAAAGATGATGAATGAAATGAAATAATGCAACATGTGAAAGAGTAAGGACAGCTCTGATAGGTTCAAAAGAAAGTGGTCTAGTCTAGAATGAAATTAATAAATATACAGTATGTGTGGTAGAGAATAATAGTTTTAGTTAAAAATGAAAAAGCTAAATATATATTGGGAAGAATGAATGCCATCTGGGCTGTTAATGGGTGTGTAAATAGATTAGGAATCTATAGGAGCTACGATGATACATGTATATTATGCTCTAGCAAATGGTAATAATAAAAGAATCAAGGATGCATTCTGGGAAATTTGCACATTGTTCTGAATGAATGAAATCTGGGTAAAAAAAATCTGTCAAATGACATCAATGGATGGGTGTGAAAGAGATAAGAGTACAGAAAAATGAATGGGTAATTTAGAACCCAAATGTGAATAAGAATAGTGTCTGGTGAATATCTGGTTAGAAAATAGGCTCTGTTTCAAACACATGCTTTAAACTTAAGCTTATTAATGTCTATACATGGCAAAGGAATGAATATATATCTAAAAGCATGAATGATGAGATAGTTTATCCTGTATGATTGAGAGAATCAGAGAAGGATGCCAAGGTAAATTTTGGGAATCCGTCTTGTGGGAAAATGCACATGAAAGAAGAGGGAAAAAAGTGAACAGAACAAATCAGGGAACAGAAAGTAGGAGTCCAATCCATTATGAAAAAGCATTAGATGATACATTAGAATGAGTGCAGATCATTGGTCATGTGCAAGGGATGAGCAAAGATTGAATCTCAGAATAAGTGTATAAAGAAATGAGTTTGTCAGGCACAAAAGACTAGACCCAAGCCCCAAGATTCAAACTAACAGATTTATTGTCCTGCCTATTTACAAGAATTTGTCCAACTAATGGTTGAATCCTTGTGGTTATAATACCCATTAGGGAGATACAACAGCCATTAGGGAGGATCAGGCCTTGTACTTTCATGGATATGCAGAGACTCCAGGCTGATGCCATATTTGACTCTTTCCCCTGGCTCTGCCTTCTCCTACAGAGTTGGAAGGAAGAGGAAAGAACAAGAAAATTGTGGCTAGATAGAGTTGACAAGATCCTCTAAGAGGTGAGAAGCTTAAAGAACAAAAGTTTTAAGACACAATGAATGGATATAACAGAATCATGTTTGCAAGGATTGAATTGTATGGAAAGATATGGTGAATAGTATTGGTATAAAACACTTGATTTAGCTGTTTCCTTTTTTTATGTTTAGTTTAGTTTCTTACTCAATATCTGAGTATTGCATAATGATTCCTACTATAAATGGGAATAGCATGATGGATATATATATGTAAGTTGTAAATTTATTTTCCAACACAATGGGTAAAAGAATACCAAGACAAGGTTCTCAGATTTAATCTCCCGGACATTATTAGGTTTTGTGTCTGTGTATATTCTCATTAATTGTTTAAGGTTTTTAATGGTTTTATGGATTTTTATTATTTTATAGTTTATTGTAAGCTGCCAAGAGTCTTCTGATTTTGGTGGCATACAAATCCAATAAATAAATAAACTCAAGTCATGATTTGTAGAAAAATTGCAAAAAAAAATTGCAAAAAAATTGCAAACTTTTATTAAAAGATGTAATCGGAAAATGGTTCGCCTTCTATCCAAGAGACTGTCAATTCCATGCAAAAAGGAAGGAATGGTAAGAAAATATGCAAGTTTCTAAAAAGGGGTGGGGCAAGATATAGGAAACACAGGAAGGTTCTCACATAGCAAGCTAAACAGAGTGATAAGGTGAGCAATCAAGGTTTAGACAAAGATTTGCCTTAGGGGTCAGCCCAATATCATTTCAGAGGCTCCTGAAAAGTTCTTTTTTGCAAATGAATTAAAGCTGCATTATAAACTGAAGATAATTGGAATCTGGTTTCTCCCCCCACATACACACACACATTATTGGAAGGATTTAAAGAATTTGTAAATAGGGATTCTTTGATTCCCCTCAAAAGACAGTTCTTTTCTTTGTAAAGTATAGTATTTGGAATTTGCTTTCATAAAAAGAATGTCCACACTCTTTAAGTTCTAAATGGACTGCAGACAAACCAAATTTCTTATGTTGTTGAAAACATGTAAAAAAAGGAGCTTCCCAACATAAAATTCTGAATAAGTTTCATTCCACTGAATGGCATAGATGACATCTGTCTGTTTGTGCCTAGGCACCTTGTCCTTGTACCAATCTATGTTTAAGACTATTTGTAGGTCTAAATTGCACTTACATGTTTATTGACAATCTTCCTGAGTTTTTCTCTTTCTCCAGCAACATATGGAATAATCACATTTGTCAGAATCTTTTCTTTCAGTGGATGTGGACGGGTTAGGATTTTTGTTAGGTTTTTCTTAGAATATGGAGGTAACTCCATTTTAAAGGAACTAGGAGAGACATTCAGAACTGAGGTAACGTTTTAAAGAAAATATAGCACAAAATTAACTAGCCTGTGCTTACTTAACAAGAATCCTGTAATTGATAGTCACTTGGTCATTAAAGAAGATCCTGATTGAATTCCTTATTCACAGACACAGATAAGTACTTAATTAAATTGTTTTTGGGAGTGATCTCTGGCCCAAACCTGTAATCCGATATAATACATACTTGATAGAAAGTTCCAGTTGAATTTGGTGGGACATATATTTGAGTGGACATGTCTTCTTTTTTTTCTAAATAATTTGTAGTTTTCAAATATATAACTCTCTTCTGAAATAAATACCGTATAAATCCAGATAGTAGCACAGATGAAACAATTGGATTTAAATGTAAAAGAAACAAAATCCACAGCAAAGTCGTTAAATTGAGTGTCACATATACAAAGCAAACAATGGATTTAGTGAACATGAAAAAGGGTGACTGTCTTGATATTTTAAGTATATTACTAAGCTAGATCAAGGATCTCTCTCCTTGCCCTACCTGACTTTTGATTTATCTCTTCCCATATTCATTTTAACGAGATAGCGCTTTTGGAAAGAGTATTTCTGTGAAAGGATTTTGCACCACTTTGAAAGCAGCTTCATATTTCTACGTTCATATTTCCATCCATGTTGGAAATCTGGGCTGATTTATTTCCTTTTCTGTTGCACCACAGTTGAAATTAGTGCAAAGATACTTGTCATTTTGAGACGCTGTGGCTGAGTTTGCCCATTGGAGGGAACTCTTGCCTTACTCCTCCTTACAGGAACTTCTTCCTACAAAGGAAATAGGATTGTGCAAAGATCTGGAAAATCTCATTTGAAGTATCAGTGGCAACATATGCAGCACCTTTTACGAATGAATACCTGAAAAGCAGTGTCTTTCCTTGGCCTTGTGTAGCCACTGTAGAAGTCCAAGCAAGGTCAGATTTTTTGTAGGAGTTCCCAGCAGATGCCATGTACACCACACATGCTCCAACATGTAGCCTTTCAAATCTGATTCTTTGTACAGCCCTGAAAGGAAATGCCAGCTTGACTGTTAGGATGCTTGTTTTTCAGTAGCTCTTTGTAACGTTTTTTCAAACAAAACAAATTGGCAAGAATTTTGTGTGACCCCTTTTTTTCTTTTCTACTTTTAGTTGAAGTCGGGGGAAAGAGGATTTTTGTTGCTTTGGATCTTGCAGAAACAGTAGTAGGGCAATGATATTTACTTCTTGTCTTAGCTTTTAAATTAAAAAAAGAGATGACTGCCACTTGCCTTGGTGCTTCAGGAATGAAAACATTTGCAGTAGAAGATAATTGACCACATGTGGTTACCGACAGACATGGCCACAAACATCCTTTGTAAAATCAACTGTTAAGTCTTCCAGTGGTTAGCCCAGGTCTTGCTACAAAGCCACATATTGTGCGACCCGAGCATCATGTTACATGAATAAGGAAAACACCGTGCCCTCGTTGAAATATGGTATATACAGTATTTCAGCTATTTTACTTACATACATAAACTTAAGGAGGTAATGAACAAGATGACAGGTCAGATCTTCTACCTGGGGTTGAATCTGCAAATACAAAGACAGACTTGGCCGTGTAGTTCATTCAACATTATTATTGACAAAATTTGAAAACTAAG
Source organism: Acrochordus granulatus (assembly GCA_032468055.1). Taxonomy (NCBI): domain Eukaryota; kingdom Metazoa; phylum Chordata; class Lepidosauria; order Squamata; family Acrochordidae; genus Acrochordus; species Acrochordus granulatus. The sequence continues at coordinate 17,035 of JANHZU010004742.1, forward strand.
GCCACATATTGATAATGCATGCCTGCAGATTCAATAAGATGTGCAAAAACTTACACATACTTACATATACAGACACACACGCAGAACCATTCATAGATTATCTGAATGTTACACATTAAAAAGTATTTTAAGCCATACAAAGTATTCTTCACTCTTCTGTTCAGAAAAGCTATCATTAGCCAAGATCACTGGGAAGCAAAATTCTTCACTTTCTCTACGTGCCGGAAACACATACAGTACTTCTATGTACGCTTTGTGTGCGCACGCACAAACATGCACTGGATATCTGTGCACCAAAACTAATTATTACCTATTATTAATTTAAAATGTGATTATCATTAATACTATGATTACAAACATGGTTTAAAACCATAATAGTCTCATAACAGCAAGACATAATTAAAACTACTTGAAATACTAAGATAAATTGAAAAGACCTGCAGCTTCAAGGTAAGTGAGATCCACAGTATGGGAGTAACTAGAAGCAGATCTCGGTCTAATCATTACCACACTGAGGAACTGGTCTCTTAGATCTAGAGGCATCACAGTCATAGCTAATAAATGGAGATGTTGAGTGGCTTGGGAAACAGGACATGGTGCTTAAGATTGAATGATTCCCCCCACCTCCTGCAGCTATACCCATAAGCTAAGAGGTTTCATGCTTTGATGGATCATAATCATACTGTACTGAGATAGGCTCAAAAAAAGAATCTTAAAAGCCTGATTGTGCTTTAGCTCTCTTCTTCTGGTCACTGTCTTGCTTCTTAAAAATTTTTCAGCCCAGTAACAGTTCTTGAATGTTTCTGTCAAGATCATCTCATTCTCTGCATCTAATCCTGGCATCATTGAGGAGGTGGAGGAAAAGCTTGCTTGTTTTATTTATTGATTTATTAACTTACATCTTTTAAAAATTATAATAAGCACAATTTACACTCTAGAAAGTAACTTTATTGACAAAAAAATTAAATGTGAAATTTCTTTTAATTTTAGATAATCCCCTTGGAAAGCCAATTCCAAGTGAATGAAATAAGGCAGTTAGTGCTGACCAAAATCATAGTGTATTAAAAAAAACTTCAGTGGGTGGGATCTCCTGCTCAAAGAGCTGAAAACAGAACAATCATACAGTAACTGAGTTTATATAGACAGCAGAAAATTATTAGAGGCAATAATCATAGAGGATGAAAATATCAGAGATATTAAAGTAGTAACTTAAAGATGCACATTAAAATAAAAACCTGATAGAGGCTTCTAACTGAACCTACCTCTACCCAAGCATCAGCTCCTTTCTGATTCAACCTCGACTTGAATCAGAATGTTTTTTTTCTGGAGCTTTTCTGGAATGTTATGGGGGAAATCAGCCTTGAGTCATTATGCGTGACCAAGCGAAGGAAGGGCAACCTCTGGAAGGAGGACCGTTAGATATATGCCAGGGTTAAGAGTTTTGGTGCTCAGAAGGAGAAATTCTTGTCAACATGCAACAGCCATTAAAGCAGTAGATTAGAATTACCTTTTTTTTTGGCTTATTTCCTTTCATCCGAGCATTAATTTCTCTTTCTCTCCTAACAAATGTCCCCACTTACTTGGAGGCAGGTCCTTATTGAGATTCAGCTTTAGGTTCCCATACCATACCTTCTTGCTTGGATTTTAAAACGGCTGCTTTTTACTTGTAGGGGAAAGAGAACCTGGAGGAAGCTACCTGGCATAGGTGCTGAGGTCCATGTCTCAGGCAGGAGGAAGATCCTACCTGAGGCAGAGAGATCTTGTTTCTATGTTTGGGAAGTATCTGCCAAACTTGACTTGGCTGAGTGGCATCAGTTTTACCTCCTTAAGTAACAGAATGAGGAATTCATTTTTATGATTTAAAAAGTTCATTTTGTAACCTCTCTATTACTATATTTCATGAAATATAAGTACTATTTTGAGAAGGTATGGGAGAATTTTCATCCTGTATCCTTGAGAGAGGGGAAGTGCTAGGGCTTCATACCGAGAGACAGCAAATAGACAAGGCTTTAATCTGATCCTTTCTAGAGAGCAAAATACTCTGGCTGTCTAATATAGGACTGGTTAATTACGATATGTACAAAATTGTTCTTTAGGTAAGTGTATGCTCCTCCCCCCACCAAAAAAAATTAAAAATCCAGTGGTCCTTTCCCCTTCTCTTCTCAGATTGATACTAGCAGGACTATAGGAAACGAAAAATGAATATAATGTGACCTGTAAACTTCATCACATCCTCATTAATTTGGTGATGTATTTCACTGTAGCCCAAGGGAACAGCCAAATTTCAAACAAGGGAGCGAAAATGCCATCACATTAATGGCTTCATCTTGACAGCCAGGAAGACTCTCGTTCGTATAAAAGGTGCCATCTCGGGTTGTACATTCCCCACGCTCCTTTTCAGCTGGTGTTCACAATCATATGAATCTGACTGCACAATGTTAGGACTCTTTAAGAGAAGCCAAAGACCTCAGGGCATGATGTGTTTTGACCTGTATTCCTCATTATCCAATTCGCTGCTACGACAGAAGCTGTCAGGGAGCTGTAATAGGAGAGTGATGTATGAAATAGTGAGTGACCTAGACTACTATATCGTAATACTTTTCTTACAATCAGCCAAAGATGGCAGAGCAGTGAGTGGGCAATTTCAAACTTCACGGCGTTCATCCAAGTTTGATGTTGGAACGAAGAGAGGAAGACATAGGTGGCAGAAGGCACGTTAAAAACTTATGCCTGCAACACCTTGCAAAATTCAGGGACTTTGCAGAGTAGCTGCTGCATCCAAAACAATCACAACTTGTTGCAAAGATTAATAGGACAAAGAAGCAATATCACAAGTTAATTTAGTCTGTAAAGGGCATGCTGGATCACCACCCGGTAAAAATTTTGCGCTGATTCTCAGAATCACTTACAGATATTCTGAAGCAGCTGCTGAGATCTACTCCCTTTCAAAACAGCAAGTGGATCTGGGAGATCTCATTTTAATTTCCCGCAGTATCTTGGAGCAATATTATACAGGCGTCATTCTTGGAAATGAAAATGGCAGGTGATTTCTACATGTATTCATCAAGAAAATGGCGCTCCAGAACTGGCAGCACCCAGCCATACTCTGGTGCCCTGTTCCACATGTCTGGCAGTAAACAGATCTTACTGACAAGCAGATTGTAATGTCTAGGTAGGTTCATATCAATTCATCTTTATATAAAGTGTTCTCATGTTGTGCAATGTAATCTAATAGTAGTTTAATACATCTAAATAATTTATCTAATAATAAACATGCTAAATAAAATATTCATCGATTTAGCCCACAGGGCCTCTTCCATTCAAAATTTTCTGAGAAGCTCACATCACTGTGAAGGGGAACCTCATAGCTGCGAGCTGCTCATACACGTTAGCTTCCATAGGCAAATACTTTTCCTTCTCTCTGCTAAAAATGCTATTTTTATCCCGGTTACTGCAGAACAGAGAAGAACTGAATTTGAATTTTAGGGGGTATGAAAAACAAATGTGATTTGTGAAAATTTACTGATAGTCCTGACACCTCTGCAAATTCTGTACCTAGACTGAAAAATAGAGCTGATAAAAGGCATCTCTGCTTAGAACCTCTTAAATTATAACAGAATTTGAGTCATCACTGTTGAATCTTATTGGAGCTTTAATTGGTCCGTAAATGTGATCAATCATCTGCAAAAAACAATTCCAAATTTACATTTCATTAGTGAAAAAGTAAAAATTTTTCCCCTGCCAGTCATGTCTAACTCTAGAGAGCATTACTCATCTCTTATTCACAGCCAAGGGAGCCAGTGTTTGTCCGATGACACTTCAGTGGTTAGGTGGCTGGCATGACTGTACACCGAGGCACACAGAACGCTGTTACCTTCCCACCAATTTAGGCAGTACCTATTTATCTACTTGCAATTTTATATGCTTTCAGACTGTTCGGTTGACGAGCTGGGGCAAGAATGGGAGCTTACTCCGTTATGCGGTGGTGCTTGGGTCTCAAACTGCTGAGTTGCTTTACTACTTGGCCACCATGCCCCCTCAAATTTCTTTAATACTTGTTTCAAAAATTATAGTTTCAGAAAATCAAAAGATAAATTAGTTTTGCTAGTTGGCATAGCATTTAATGCTGTTGTACATTTGCATTAGGGTAATTAAAGATAGCAATACTTAAATAGTGACGAATACTAAATAAAATGTAAATAAAAAGTCAATGAGGGAAAAACAGACATGGGATAATCTGAGGGAGGGAGGTGGATGGATGGATGGGTGGGTTGGGAAGGTAGACAGACAGACAGATAGATAATCTCTATCCTAAATACCAGCAATCTAGCCAGACATATTTCAGTGGGCAGACTTCTCAGCTGAAAAAAGCCTTTGTGTGAATGGAATGAATGGACTTAGTTGTAGAATTTTGAATATCTCCAGGGCTTTGATCATCAGAACACCAAATATAATATTTATCAAATAACACTCCCAGATGATGATTCTTGGTTTCTCCCTCTTGTTCTCTCACCTAACTAATTGCCTAGGTTGCCTATAACTTCATTTCTAATTCCTCTAGGGAAATGAATTGATTTGCCTCTTAAATGTCATTTGATAAAGAAGGTGAACTGCTTGTTATTGAAGTCTAAGAACAGCAATAGACAAAGCAATTCTCCTCTGCTTCCTGAAATTCTTTTATTTAAAGTGTGATCCCTAGGGATTAAATTCCAGCTTCCCTAATGAAATTGATAATTAAAGATATTTCAGAACAATTATCTAAACCACTTTGCCAATGAGCTACCTGTATCTATCCAAGGTTCAATATTTGGCCCATTAGGGCATTAAAAAAACCCTTAAGCTTTGTTTTCTTTGGATGATTACTTCATCCATTAAAAAGACTTACTTTTCCTTGAAAAGCTCATCTTTAAAAAGTGTTGAAGACTGATTCTTAAAAGATCACGGCAAGGCTGTTGCTTCAATGCACGAAACCCCAACTTGAACCTGGTTTGCATCACTGATTTAGCATCAGTTTCTCCGTGAACATATATTACTCCGTGGACAAGAGGTGGCTCTCTGGCCACACTCTTTCCGGGAAAGGGTACGTAAGTTCTCTAACATACCTCACATCTCAAGTCTCCAGATAATAATGCGACTTGAAATCTGGGTTTCATTCATCTTTTTTAAAAAGTTTACATTAATCCATCTATACTGAGGAAAAAGCGTAAAAGTTCTAGAGATTTCAAAGTCCTAAACTGAATCTATAGCATGCTTGAAAATTAAATTTTCAGAGTCTAGCTCAGGGCCTCAAAGAATATGAAGTTCTCTTCATAATACAATTCCAATCTTGCTCTTCTGAGACGCAGTAGTTATTTCTACAGGATGCTAATATCTGAAACTGCAAAACTGGAGTAAATTTTATTATCTCCTTCACTTTATCTTGCTCAGTGATAAAGTGCCTGTGAATTTCCAGCTGAGGTTTATTGGTGTGCCTGCTTGTTTCTTTCTTTTTGCCATGTAAAGTATTTTCAAAATCTTATCTATCAAGATTGCTCAGAGAAGCAGATCTCCTTTGGGCACTTGTTCATATGCTGTACTACACATCAAAACTTGTTCCTACTCCTGTGTCTTTTCACCCCTCTCTCAGCAATGTAAACAGGAAGCATTTTGTTTCTGCAATCCTACTCAAGATTTCTGGGTTCCTCCTGCCAAGACTTTTTCCTTCCTTTATTTTCAAATGCAAACAGAATAATAGGGAATTCTCTTGAGAGCTTCAAAACTGTTGTTGAAGTTTGAAGCCCAGGAACAAGATTCCCTGGTACTCTTATTTTAGCTCAGTTTTTATCTCCATAAGATATTTCTTTTCAGATATTTGATCTCTTCTTTATTATTTTTTTATAAATTTGCTGTGGTGGCCCCTGACGGGAGCATCCTTGGAACAGATTATTTTTTAAGACAGCCGTACAGTTTTTACCCTGTGGTTTGGCTGGCAGCCCCAGCAGAAATATCTTCTGTTCATATGCAGACAACTGGGCAAAGCCTTCAAAGCAGTCACACCAAGTTTTCTAAAAAGAGTGGCTGCTTTAATGTTTAAGACCTTGTGCACCAAGCAGGACCTTATTACAAGATCACATTGACTCCAGAGTTGTGTGATTTCTGGACGTCAAACATGCCATGCAAAAAGATTTCGCCGATGAATACCTCAGTCTTCTTCACACTGTAAGTATTCTATTGCTTTGGATGCTTTGGTTTTTTTGGTGCACTCCCTGCAGCATTCGAATAATCAATAAAACACATAGAGCCAAATAAACATGATATAAAACAGTGTGTCTGTTCCAGCATCCATTGTCCCATAATCGTTTTGATAATTAAATTGAGAACTGAAAGCTGAATGAAAGAGCTCTGATTTTACCACTTTTCTGAACATCATCAGGAGGACATCATCCAAATCTCTGGGAGCAGGCTGGATCCATAAGGTTGGAGAAATCTTGTTTTCTCCCTACTCCCCAGACCTCACAGAAGGAAGAGAACCACCACCAATCACCTTCTTAGCGATGGACTGGAAAGGTTGCTTCTGTTTGACGATTATCATCATAAAGATACCCAGGCATAAACCAGAAGATCTCTACAGCTCTGAAACAGCATTTCAAAATGTATTCAGAAGTCATGGAAGCTGTTCGCTGTCCAAGAATTGACGTTACATGGCTGTAATGGCTCTTCGTGGCCTTTCAAGGAGAAAGATAACTTGCTGACTTTTCAGTTGCCACGCGTAGGGTCTGTTGGGATTTTTTCCCCATGCGACTAAGTTAATGCATGCGATATGAATATCGGAAGCACAGATGTGCAACTATGTGCATATTTCTTTTTTCTGTCGAATCTTTATTGAGGGATAAGGCAACTTTTTGTTACTGTTTGTTTAGAGGTTAAGGCATTAGGCCAGAAAGCAGGAGACTCTGAGTTGTGGTCCCGCCTTAGCCGTGAAGGCCAGCTAGGTGGCCTTGGGCCAGTATCTGTCTCTCTCAGCCCAACTCATCTCATGGGTGGTTGTTGTGGGGAAAATAGGAGGAAAGTATATTGGATATGTTGGCTGCCTTGAATTATTTGTAAAAATAATAAAGGTGAGATATAAAGAAATAAATAATAAGGCAGAGATAGCTTTTCAGAGTCAGTTGGGTCTGAAGACAGCAGCGGATCACCTTCAAATTCCTTTTGAAAGTAAAAGAAGTGGTTTGTAGAAGTGTCCTCTCTCCTGTCAGTGGCTCTTAAATATCTTTGTACTTACTTGTAATTTGCCATCCCTATCGTTCATGATTTTTTTTTCCTTCTCTGGTTTCAGGATCTGATTTTTACTTAGCCTTGTAGTGATCTCTAAATAATGCAGAGAATCTTGGTGCTATCCTTGGGCCATGCAGTTATCCCACATTTTATCTAGTCAATGGGTGGGGAGATGAGCCTACAAGTTTTTGAAAAGCTCATTAATGCAGATGGGAGACCCCGTGTAAGTAACTCCAAAGATGGACGAAGAAGTAGGATTACAGGTAAAAACCAGGCAGGGTTATGGAAGTTACATTCACATTTGAAGAACCTTCAAGTTTTGAGATGAAGTATCAAACTTTTTCATTTCAGCAGTAATGTCTAAATAACATAAGAATGTATTTCTATGGCAATGGAAAGAATTCTATGGCTTAACCTGCTGATTGACCCAGTAAACATAATTGGATCAGATAGGTGGTCTTTATAGTGGGTTTCACTGGATGGGAAAATGACAATCCCATCCATTAACTCAGTCTGGAAAAGAACAGAGAAAAGATGACTAATGGTTCATAAAAGCAGGAAACTTATTGACTAATAGAATTCTTAGTCATGAAGTCTCCATGTTCCATATGTACCAGAATCAAAGCAATTACTGATGTAAGTGAAGCTGAAATCTATAGAGCAGAAAATGCTTGTTTTAGCATAAGATCGGACGGAGGTGAACGACCTGTAAAACCTTTGGTAATGAAAGCTCTTCACAGCTTGCAGTGTTTCAGGGAATGATAATTGCTTCAGTCTGTGATATAGATCTGACTGTGTTAATGATGCACTGTTCCTTTTTGCAGGACTTATTTAAGTTTCACATTTTTCATAGGTTTGGAAAAAAAACAAGGCATAGTAGAAATTAACACTGACATTTCCTCACTTTGCATATTTAAAATATTGAAAAATCTGAACTTCTAAAAAAATCATTTATGACTCAGAACATTTTGGGGCGCTTAATCATTTAAGTATGCAGATAGGTGGCATAACATAATTATAGATTAGGCTCAGTGAAATCAGAAAGTAGGGAAGAGTTCAATTGGAAAATAAATATTCGCATCTGTCTCTCTTATTGAATGAATCAGGATTGTTCCCTCTTCCACAATCCTCTGTAGTCGTATGGTAGATTCTTGATTTGCGCAGCTTTCATTTGATTTCTTTTAAAAAAGATGCACTTCTGGGTGTTCATATAAGCGGTTATACGTTGATCTCTAATAGTTTTCAAGAGGTTTCTTGCTTCGGATCAACACTTGTGAAGAAAACTCTTTGTCGTGCCTATACAAACAGTCTGGTGAAGGGCTAACGAAATGACTATCCTCAACTGATATGAAATGTCGCTGATGGGGTTGGCAGAGAGGACTGTTCTTAGTGCTTCTGAAATACTTTTAAGGGAGACTAATAAGTAGTCCTCGAAGGCTGTTGCTCGATTTTCTCTTAACATGTGTAATTTTCTCTGGATGAAACAGAGGCAGCTATCCCAAGGGGACAGGAGTTAATTTCTTTCTGTGACCTATAAGGCTGATCTGGCCTGACCTCTGGCCTTTCTAGATGGGCAGATCAGGCACAACGGCCGGAAAAGACTGGGAGTAAATGATGAAGGGCTTTTGCCACTTAGAGTTTGAACAAGACGGGAATAGCATTTTCAGTTAACTTAATCATAGGACAGTGTCTGACAAGAGAGAAGCAACAGGATTCAATTACTGTTCCTGTTAACGCTGCCCCTAGAGATGAGCATGCAGTCTTCCGATGCAGTTCATACTCAAAATGCTGAAGTCCTATTAATAGTCAGGCATGTACCTGCGAACACAGAACAGGTGAGTGGACAGAAAAAGTGGACCTTCTTCCATTGCCATGTGTTTACAGAGGAACTATGCTCTTTCTTTAAGATAGAGACTAAGTAATATGTATGCGATGAAGTCAACAATTCTGTACTATCTGAGACCCTAGAAACTTCCCTCGAGGGAAAACCAGTAATAATTGAAGATAATTAATTACATGACCAGTAATAATTGAAGATAATTAGTTAGTACTTATACGTAGATAAGTACTAAGTCAAAATGTAATGTGCTTGCTTCTGCCTTAGTGTGCACTGTGAATCCAGTTATTCTGTTTTTTTTTAATCAGATTCTGTGGCTCACCATGATTCTGATTCTAGCAAATTAGAGTGTATTCAACAAAACAGGGTTAAACGTGCCAGTGTGAGAATGGTTTAATAAGTTACAGAAACATGGAAGTTAATAGGTTGCTCAGCCTTTTAGGAAATAGTTTAGTCATTTTCTTTCTGTTAAATTTATATGTTACTTTGTTGTTGTTCAGTCGCGCAGTCGTGTCCGACTCTTCGCGACCCCATGGACTGCATTATGCCAGACCCCCCTGTCTTGCACTGCCTCCCGGAGTCTTCCCAAGCTCACACCCATCACATATTTTCTGTTAATGACACCCAAAACAATCTGGCAACAACCTTTGGAAGTACCCTGGAGACCATCCCCAAATTTGTAGGAAGAAAGCAAGCTTCAAGGCTCCAAATTAAACATCCCTGAGCAAGAAGAGGGGACATTTAGGACAGTTAAAAAGGAATAATTCTTTATAAAACTCCCAAATAACTGCAATTTGCTACTACAGTACAGGATGTTCTGAGGGCCACCAACTGAATGGTTTTAACAGTGGATTAGAGATGTTCACAAAGCTAAAGAAAATCAAATAGAGTACTACTAAATCCAGACTGAAGAAATTGGACAATCACTAGATGACAGCAAGCAGATACTGAAAACTGTTTATTGCCATCAAGTAATTATCCAGATTTTGTAGTCCAGATTTGATAGCCCTGATCCATAGCTATTAGTCATAAAGGCAGTATCTTTGGTGACCAAAGATCATCTCAATTCTAATTGCACAGTTAGTGAGTGAATAATAACAGGTGCTTGTATCTTCTTTGCAGGCTTCTTAGTAGCATCTAGTTAGCCAATGTCGTAATTCTAAAGGACTAGAGAATCAAATGATTAGAGGACTCATTTAGACCAACCCTATACCATGAAGGAATCCAAATTAAAGCATCCTCAACAGATGGCTGATGAGCCTCTGTTGAATGCATCCAACAAAGAGCCTTACCACTTTTTTGGATGACTGGTTCTACTGTTATTTTTATTATTAGGACATTTTTTTTAAATATTCAGCCAGATTCTGCTCTTCTATGACTGAAGAATTCTGGGATGATAAAGAACATGTATAGGTCTTCTTTTATATGGACATGTCTTCAAGTATTTGAAGAGTATGCCATTTCCCATATCTTTCCTGGTCTTCTCAAATGTCAACTTTCCCATTTCTGTCAGTCTCTGATCTGATCCAGCCTTCTGATCTCTAAACTTCTTTCAGTTTGTCTGAATCCTTAAAGTATGGTGCCCAGACATGAATATAATACTTGACATATGGTCTGGCTAACCCAGAAGAAAGTAGAACTATTCTATCACTCAAACCCAGCAGAACTATTTTTACATCCACAGTCTATATACCAATTCTATAGTGCTAGGACTGAATAGCTGTTTATGTCAGAACACATTTTGAAAATCACTCCTGACATCTTTTTCATTCATTGATACAATCCTGTACGCTACTGTTCTTTAAAATGATTGTGGTTTATTTGGTTCTCTTAAAGACTGTTGTACTTTTTGTTTGAAACCATACTGTAACTGATTTTAACTGTACAAAAGCAGGTACACGTAAATAATTAAAAATGAGCAAATTTATCTACATTGTTTTGTCTTCTTGCTTCATCTTTTTAGCTGCAGGTCATAATGCAGAGAGGGAACAAGGTAAAATATAGTACATATAGCTTTTACAGTAATTATATAAGGATGCTTATACACTTACATCTAATTATTTCCTCCATTATTCACTGTGAATAACAAAGCATCCTAATCTACTTGCATCAAAGGTCTTTTAATAAAAAGAAGCTTGAAAAGCAACTAACAGTTCATTAAATTAAATTCTACAGTTCTAATGAAATTAGAATGGGAAAATGTATGAAAAAGTAGAAAATACAGTAACGTGAGAGGATACTGTATAGCTATTTATTTCTAACCAATAGAAAATATATGAGTGGATGGCAATTTCTAAGAGCACTAAAGCTAGTCTTTCTGAATCTGGATGCTATCTGAGATTATGAAAAATAATTCCAATGTATCTAGAAAGGGCCGAACTGGACCTAATGTGTCTATAATCTCTCTATGGGAGTTGAAACCTAATACTTCTCAAAAGCACCAAACTGGGGAAGTTAATGGTTAATGCAAACTTGAATTTCAGAATATATGAATTAGAAGGAGCTTTTGGGATCATCTAGTTCAAGGGTATCCTTGGTATATTTTAAGATGTGTGGACTTCAACTCCCAGAATTCCTTAGCCAACTGGGAATTGAAATCCACACATCTTAAAGTTGCCAAGGTTGGACACTTTAAGCACAAGATTGGATCTATCCAATCCTTGCTTAGTTGAGATAACTATGACTTCCTGATACCATCCTTTGGAAAAACCCCACATGGGCAAATTCAGCACTCTTCTAGATATATTGGGAGTTCCATGGCT
>JANHZU010004745.1:5704-16552 GCA_032468055.1 Acrochordus granulatus
TTCCACCATAGTTTGCAAATAGATTCTTTCCAAATCAGACAATGTGATTGTCTGGATTTGTTTTCACATTTTGTCTCAGAGTTAAGGGATACTTATGATGACAATTACAGGCCTCTCTCATCAAGTGGGAGAACTTGCACAATTGGTGGCTGACTAAATACTTTTTGTCTCACTGTATATGGAATAAAGGGTTGAAATTTGCATTGAATTATAATCTTTAAGACAATTATTATAAAATATAAAATTGGTACATGACAGCAGATAAATTGTCAAAAATGTATCAAGGAATTTCAAATATTTGTTACAAATATAATCAAACTCAGAAAACATATTTTTCCCCTTTTTTGGTGGATATGTAACAAAGCTAAAAAATATTGGGATCAAGTATGTATTTCGATGTGAAAGATTTTAAAAATGAACACAGAGGCCTTTCATTTGGGCTTAATTGCAATGGAGACATCTTATGGAATTTTGTTTTTCTGCAGCAAGACTTTTATATTTTCAGTGGTGGAAGAACTTACAAATGCCTACAATGGAAGAATGGATAGTGAAGCTGGTGATAGTGAAGAATGGATAGTGAAGCTAGTGGCAGTAATTGTGAAGTTGTCAGCTTCACAAGAAAAGAAAAAGAAAAGACTTTGGCAAATTTTATTTCTTAGTAGAAAACATTTTTGGAGTTTTTGCAGAAAACTGAAAGAAATGGAAAGTTGATTTTGGGATTTGATTATTATACTTTTAAGGGATTATGGAAATAATGCAGACAAAGGTTATTCTTAGAATAAGAATTGGATGTGTTTTTTACTTATGTGTATCCCAAAGAATATTTGAAGTCATTCTTTTTTCTATTTTTTTTCTTTATTGCACTTCCACTCTTCTTTCCTTTTTTTCCTGTATATTTATCTTTGTGTGTGTGTGTAATCACATGTATGTATTCAATCCATCAGGAGATAGAAATCTGTTGCCAATATTTTCCAATATTCAAACATTTAATTATATTACTTAAACCACAAAAGTCCAATTTCAAGTTAGTATGGAATTCATAGGCCCAAAATTATTAATACGGCACATATATACATTTTAAAAGTATGTTTTATTTAGAAAGAGGTTATTTGTAGACCTACGGATAAAGCCTGTACCACAAGGTTTATAAAAATAAGTTATAGGAAGGAATGATGCCAATTGATGATACATAGTTCCCTCAATATATGAGTCATTCAGTTTGATGAAAATAATTTGGTATGGCAAAATCCTTATACATTCTTATGGAAATCAAGCAAATTTAAAGTGATTACTACTATTCCTTTAACATTTTGGTTATCTAACTGGACCTACAAATTATAAGAACTAATTCTTATAATTTGTATTTCCCTTCCTTTCTATCCACATCCACTTCTGGTCACCATATTTTGAAAAGGATTCTAGAAATAAAGTAGGAAAAGGTGAGAGAAAGGCAACCAAGATGATCAGGAGACTAAAAATTAAGTTTGTGAAGAGAAATTTAAGAAGCTAGATATAGTTGATCATGAGAAAAGAACACTGAAGAGAGATTTAAAAGCACTTTTCAAGTACCTGAGAGTATGTAACATAGCAGACAGTTAACGTCTGTTGTCTCTTGTTCCAAAATGCAGGGCATAGAATAATGAATTTAAGCGACTAAGAAACAGATTCCAATGGAATCTGGTTGGTTGTTGTTGTTTCTAAAAAACTAACATTAACAGTACAGCAAATTAATCAGAGTGATGGTAACTTGAAGACATTTTAGCTGTAATTCCTGCATTGGAGTGAATGGCCTCAATGGCTCTTCCCCTTCCAAGATGCTATGATTCTACTTCTGAGATCATGAAAGACAACCTCTTACTATCTATTTTAACTAAGCAGGAGAATTTGGGCCTGAAAGCATAAAATCTCTCTGGTGCTGACTACAGCAAGCACATGCATAATAGCCTGTGAAATTGGTTCACCACAAGATATTTGGCAGTGAACTTGATAGGCTTCAACACTGAACAGTAGCTTCTGTGGGAATTCAAACTTCAAGCTCAGCTTGGAAACAAACCCAAGACTGCAAAAGAATCCAAAATATTGTGTCTTCCCTCTGCCATTCTTAAGAGCTCAATAAATAAATAAAATTGTTAGACAGTTTCTATGAAGTTGCTGGTGGTGTGGAAAACCAAATCTACGCCCCCAACTTTTAAAATATTGTATTATTATGACTTTCTCTCACAGAGAAATCAGGAGGATGAAGCAATTAAGAAACATACAGTTTCCCTGGTAAACTTATGAAGAGTCTTCTAACAATATTACAGAGTAAAACAACAGAGAAATTGATTTTTTTCAGCACAGGATTTAGGAACAATTATTTAGTTATATATTTTGTTTATGTACTGGATTAGAGGCATCTTCAAGGAGATGAAATATAACATTTCCCAATAAACCTGAAATGTACTTTCTCTGCAAAAATTGGAAGATATTAAATATTCATTAAGCTTTACAACTGTTTAGACATGTGACTTTATTTTCTATGACTTTGTTTGGAAAGCGAATCTGGCCTCAGTAATCAACACAACAAATAAAGCTATTTATTCTAAAAATCCAACAGAAGCTGGTTAGGATTTATAATAAAGCACAGAGAATGGGGATTGCAGAGGAGGGAGAGTAAGTGAGGAAGAAAAACAACAACAAATTATGGGGGTCTGGGAGAAACATGAAATATTAACAGCCTTGAATATGAAGGAAGAGTGATATACACCAATGAGAAAAATTCTACCGTGAGAAATAGTTTTTATTTTTCTATACTCTGGAGGGCATATTTTGCTTTTTATAATTAATTTCAAACAAAAAATGCCTTCTGTCAGCAGGAAGAGGCCAAAAAGAAGTATTCTCTCCAGAAATTTAACATTTTCTTTAGGGAAAACCAACTTGAAAAGCAATTACAAACACTTCTCACAGGGGTACATCATTATTCAAAGTCAGACAAATGAAACTATCAGTTAGGATGACAAAAATATCAACTGCCTTCTGCTTGCTATAATTATGATGGATCATGTGACCAAAGAAAGAACTTTTATGTGAATAGTTATGAAATGTTATGCTTGTTTAATCCACATGTCTTTTCCAGTGGTAAAAGTATGTTTATGTCTTGATGGAGAAAAAGAACATACTGAATGAATTAATCAGCATAATTATGATTTATAAAACAATATTATTAACAACATCTGTTTTCTATAAACTTTAAAACAAATGCAAACTTTTCTGCAGATGTCCATTTCAGCTGACAAAGAAATTACTGATTGTAGGGTACTTGGTGCTCTCTGTGCTTGGTTGTTTTCATGCAGACATTTAATTATCCAACTAGCTAACATCATCAATGCTAGAAGGGAGTGGGTTTGCTCTCTGTTTATATATAGGTGGCTGCCCAGTCAGTGGTAGTGGAATGTTCTAAGTGGTTCCTAATGATTCCCACTAACATTATCAGGACAGACATCTGTAAATATTGTTATTCATTATTGTTTGGATTTATTTCCAATGTAGTTTATTGTTTTCATGCTATCTCAAACCTACAGTACTTTGCTCCCTATGTAAAAAGAAAAAAAAGCCTTTATTCTGATACTCACTACAAATGATGTTTTCCATGGTTTTCCTATCAGGTTCCACTTAATATATAGAGAGAAATCATGTAGTATGGTGTGACAGGTTTGAAAAGATGATAAAGTAAGCCTAAGCAATGATAGGAACAGATAACTCTGATGTGATTTCTGGATTCAAATCACAGCGTTACTGCAGAATGAAGGCCATGATATATGCAGGTAACATTTATGTATGAAGTGCCCAACAGCACTGTTGTTTATAGGTGGGCTGCCACAATGTGCAATCCAAAATCTTTCTATTTCCTCTTAATATTCACTTAGTACCCACAAATCAATTGATATCACTGTCAACTTCTTCTTGTTACTGATACTACTATTATTCGCACATAAAATACAATGGATTCTTTCTATTCTAACTTCAATCTGGAGCTCTATAGCTCAGTGCTTTCTGAATTCTATTTTGAGATACTTTAATGAACCACACTAGTACTTCTTAACCTAGCTACCTTGTGAAAATCAGGAGCAGGAGAACTTCCTTTAATCTTCTCAGAAGCATGTTCAAACTATAACATACTGGGTATATCTTCTGAAGAAATACAGAGAGCTTTTTCTGTGACCTATCAACTGCCTATGACTTTTCCAAGAGCTTTGTTCAGTACAAGAGCTAAAAACCAAGACCTTTGTGAATACACCAACCACAAATGAGAACCAAAGCCTGGGGTCACTTTTTAGTCTGTGATGTATATACCCTATATTCGTTTTCTCCACTGAGACAGTGAAATTTTCCTTTTATGAGAATAATAGATTCTAGCTACACAATGTTTAAATACATTAGTAATTTCAGAGGCAGATTTAAACTCAGCTGTTGTTCTCTTATCTTTTTTAATTCTCATCATTGAGTTTTATAAGTGCAATGACCTTGGGAATTTTCTGTAAGCTAAAACTCACAAACTAGCAACAGAGCCATCACGTCAGATGGAGAATAAATGGATGAAGGTAAAGTCAACAGACATCTAAGAGTGAAATGCCTTTTTATTTTTGTTGCAGATCTGACCTTGACTCTATCCTTCAAACCTAGGACAGACTGAGATGTTAAATAAGTTGCAATGCTGCCAAGCAGGATATCAGCCTCTAGCACCATATTTCTCTGCAATAACACTTTTCTACCACAAAAGATCTACAAGGATGATAGTGAGGATCCTCAAGAGTACCTTGCTTACTAATAAGGAGATGTTTTGTATTCACCATGTCCATCAAAGCAGCAATTTTGGAGTGTACTTATCAATGCTGCAATATCAAGATACATCCTACCAATATATTCAAGAGAGTTCAGTGTATTGGTTTTAGCCCAAACTTCCCAAAACTTTTCTAGGTATCATAGAATAGGACTTACCTCCTCATTTCTTATGTGTAAAAGAATGCATAAGGTTCAGTGAAATATTAGTTTTCCCAACTGCAAAGTGGCCTTTAAATCCTTGGTCATATTTCCTGGGCAAAAACAAAATATTCTTGAGAAAAGTACTGTCAAAAGAATCAGACAAAGTAGAAAATGCAACTCATTTTTTTAATCACTGAGCTCATTGAGATTAATTTATATACCAACATAACCAGTCTGGGATCTGCTCTCAAGGAATAAAAATCAACACATGATTTCACATTATTAAAATTAAGTTGGATTTTTTGTGGAAGCTTGAAAAAATGGAAAAGACAAATTGGTAAATGTAAATGTTTCTCAATCTGGGAATCATTTACAGGAGATGGAGAAAGAAGAACTTTTTGCAATCCCACCCAGAATATAAGAAGCGGAGAGCCTCAAGTTGGACAAGTGAAATCCATATTTTTAAAAAATTTTCAAGAAGACTCTGCAAATCTGATCAGATACAGTAAAGTCACATTCCTCATCTTCATCAACAGTGTGAGCTTTTGAGTTAACTGAGGCATTCACAATATTGGCTTCCTTTCCGATTGGGCTTAAGCAAATTAATGACATTGGAGAGATCTTCTACCCCTGTTCTTTAATAGCAGAATAGGCATAGACCATTTATTTCCCTAGCTCATCTAGGGAGAAGGAGATGGCAGTGATTGAGATGGTTAGATAGCATTGTAGATGTGATGGGCATCGATTTGGTTGGACTCTGAGACAGTGCAGGACAGGAAGGTCTAGTGTGCTGTAGTCCATGGGCTCACGGAGTCAGACATGACTGAGTGATGAACAACAACAGCAATAAGTGCCCCGAAATACTTTTATTAGTGCTTATAATACATTCTTTTAGTTAATTCTTTTAGGATTTGGGGTCTTTAAGCTCCCAAATTATTTTAATCAGATAATAGAAAATGAGAATAAATGTTTCATTTTTACTTTTAACTAGGTCATACATCTATGAAGAAAGATAATACTTGTAGTTTGGGATACTTATGGAGACTGTGCATTGAAGAATGAGATGCAACAATGAGAATTATAAAATAAATGAATCAAAGTTTTCTATCAGAGCAAACTGCAAGTTATAGTTTACTGTGTTCTTTAGGAAAACACCATTTGTGAGAGACAAATCTGAATAATATACCCTCTCCTACAAAAATGATAAGCCTGCTCAATTCCGTTTTTTTATCAAACACAGTGTAAACTTTCCTCAAAAACTCTTACTCTAGCATACGCAATTTAGTTTCTACTTCTTCCACCAAATATACTTGATTTCTCCTTCATCCATTCACTGTACATTCTACTTATGCTCAGTTTCATAGTATGCTCAGTTTCAAACCAAAGAGCTCCTTACATTTATTGCACTTTCTTCCACTAGCCTTTAATACCCATCTCTCACACTAGTTTTTCAATGCTCAGTAATTAAGGAAAGTTACAAATAAAAAAAAACATGAAAAGTAGTATTGTCTTATTAATGATGATTTTAAAAAATCAAAAAAGCATATCCTTACTTGATTATATATTGCATCATTAGATTTTTGAATTCTTGCAGATGTCTTCAATAAACAATACACATCATTCTTGTTTACTCAAAACCCTTGAGACCTTCTGCTTTATTTTCAGTAAGGTTGCGAATAACTCTGCTTGACCTAAAGAGAAGCTGAGAAAAGCAAAGTTTTGTACATACTATAAACTTTGCCCAAAGGGGGTCAGAAGCAGCAGCAACAGCAGAAATAGCTGAGAATAGTGTATCTTTCTGCTCTTTAAAATGGGAAAGCACCACAGAGACAGCGCTTCCTGAGAGATAATGGACTCAAATTTAAGAAATGATGACATGAAAATAGTGTTGTGTGTTAAGCCTGTTTTCATTTTAAAAGCTTACCTTACCTTTTATCATGATTAACAAATGGACTTATCTCAAATGAAATTATGCAAAGCACAATTGCGACTGAACAACAAAAACAAGTATTATTAAAGATAATGAATTAACAAGTATTATTAAATAAGGGGTGCAATAGCTGAGCAGATAAGATGCTGGGCTTGTCATCCAGAAGATTGGCAGCTTGGCAGTTTGAGATCCATGTGCTGCTTTGTAACAAGGTGAGCTCCTGTTATGTGTCCCAGCTCCTGTCAACCTAGCAGTTTGAAAGCATGTAAAAATGCAAGGAGCTAAATAGGTACCAACATTGGTGGGAAAGCTAACAGTGTTCCATGAGCCTTCATGTGCAGTCATGCAAGCCATATGACCACAGACACATGAAATGAAAATGAGCACCGCACAGAAGAGTTACACACTACTGACAGGGGAAAGCTTACCTTACCTTTTATGATTATTATGGGCCTTACAGGCCATTAGAAAATGATATGATAAACGTGGAGCCTAAACTAGTTACCACACGATTTTTTCTGTATTCTTAAAAAAAATTAATTGAAATACCATTAGAGATGGGTGAATCTATGTATATATGTTGGATGTATTATGATTTGTGAGTATGTATGTGTAAGCAAGTGAGCATTCCTGAAAGCAGGAATATGATCTAAACAAGAATTAATGAACCAGATTATAACTTAAATAGAAAAAAAATTAAGGTAATAAACTATGGGGATAGGATCTTTAATGTGAGAAAGCACCACAGAGACAATAGCTCCTGAGATATAATGGACTCAAATTTAAGAAATAATGAAATGAAAATAGTGTAGTATGTTAAGCCTATTATGTATACCCCCCACCCCAACTTCATAATCCAAGAAACTAGGAAGGCTCCTTTCTAAGATGTTTGCCACATCCCCATTCTTTCTGTGGTCTCAGCTGCTGCTTCTCTGACTAGTCTGTGGCTCTTCTTCTCTCCCAAGGTCATTCTCATAAACCATTACAAGACAAAAAAGAACACAGAGTAATTATCCCTACTGCCCATTACCATAAGCAGATTGTGAAGTACTAAATAGTCAGTGTCTCTACAGTCACATTTTCATTAATTTCAGATTTTTTCATATAGTTGCCAGAGACTAATTTACTTCTTTTTTGTACATTATCTGAGAGTTCATGGAGATGTATGTGTAGCCTTAATTACTTCTAGCCACGCATTGGATTATTCTAAGAAGACCCATACATACATGAATAGTGCAGGTCCATATTAGAAGGACCATAAATCAATCAAAGTCATGTCCTTTAGAAGAACCTAATTATTTCAATATTTGTGAAGATGTTACAAATGGACACTCTAGCAATGGAAGATGATCCACAATTGCAACCTTCTGACTCCTTAAATTTTCTTGCATCACATGTCAGGATCTAAGTGTGATTTTGGATCAGTCACTCTCTCAGACTGACTTCACAGAGTTGATGTTGTGAGGATAAATGAAAGGCAATCTCTATGTAAGAAACCTTGAACTCCTGAAGATAAAATGGGGGAAAAAAAATAACCAATTATCTCTAACATCAAAGAGCCAAAATGTTTGGGATATCATTATGGCTTTCATTATGAAAGAAAAATCCGACTTGAAGTGAAGAATGGTAAAAAGCAGACACAAAACATTATTTTTAAGACAGATAACTTCTTTGCCTAACTACTGAAAACATTGTCCAATTCATATTTGACTCTCCACAGTTGCCAATATCAAAATTCATGACTGGTCAGTCCATAAAGCAACTTATTTTTTCACTATGCACTTTTGACTTCAACTGTCCTGCTGGAGTGTTTGTCTGTACTTATTTATTTATCAAGGGATCAATATTATGACAGGAATCTTATCAGCAGGTTTCTTAAGATCTTATTTCATGCTTTAGCTGAGCTATAGCATTAAAATATAAGCAAAGGGCTTAATAACTTGTAGTCAAAACTAGTAATTGTGTTATTCTGGGGAAACTGGATCTAAAGGTAGTCTCAATGATACAGTGCTGAACCAATGACAAGCTGTGGCCTACAGACTTTCATTTAGCCCTATAGTGTGCTGGATGCACTCAGAGATTCCCTGTACTGTATACATATATTCAGTTAATATACTGAACAGATGGATAATAATGGGTAAAGAAAGATGGACAACAATCTTATTTATGGTCAATGAATTGAACAGCAGGTAATTCATTCACATGCAGTCTATTCAGAACTCACATTAAATTAAATGGCTATTGGAAATAAAATTACATAGAAGAAATTTTAAAATGTATATATTTAAAAGGATCTCAGTATTTTCTGAGGTTTTGAGGTGGAATGTGGTATAATGGTGACATTACCTAAATCAAGGCAGTGGAAAGAAACTGTAGTCATACAGAACAGTATTTCACATTTCAAGTGAAAATTGCAAGGTTGAAAAACTGAATTAATTTAATTTTCCATCTTCTTAGCTTGATCTAATTTCTTTCTCTGGTATAAGTTACTTGACATATTGAGATTCCAACGTATCTACTGAATCTACTTATTGGTGAGGGGGTTGAAATCTTACACATTCTTACAATTTTTTCCCTTTAAGATTACTGAAAATGAGATGCGGCTGT
This sequence comes from Acrochordus granulatus, assembly GCA_032468055.1. Lineage (NCBI taxonomy): Eukaryota > Metazoa > Chordata > Lepidosauria > Squamata > Acrochordidae > Acrochordus > Acrochordus granulatus. Next base: position 15,204 of record JANHZU010004745.1, read on the forward strand.
TGCTTGGTTATTTAAAGAATAAAGTTAGTATTCATGCCTTCCTTGGGCTTCCACAAATGTTTTGGCCTCCAGTGTTCACCAATCCCAGCCAGCATGATTAATACTTATGACAGAGAACAGCAGTATACAAAAATAAATAGAGAGAACCAGATTGAGAAGACTGCCTTGAGTTATTGTTAATCTTACTATGTTGATTATTGCTATTCTGACTAAATTAAATTATTAGAGATATGTAAGTCCCTACTTTGCACAGGAGGCATGTATGCCATTTCATTTATGGGCTGGCCTAGGATAGAGCATGTGTGGAATTCAGCTGTTCAGTCAGCCTGATGAAGAGTTTGGTATACCATTTTAGGCAACATCCATTTCTTCTTGATTATTCATAATATTCATTTGATTTTGGGAACCACAGTTGTGTGTCTCATATAATCACACAATACAAGCACAGATTGTTTTTCCCCAATTAATTACAAATGGCTTGCTGAAAAAAAAATCAATATATAAGTTGCCTTTGGCCTGTTAAATGGAACAAATATTTAATAAGGTTTCAAATATCATTGCTCTCTAACAATAAACAGCTCAGTGGAATACTGATGTTGTAATGTTTTTGTGTCAGCAGGCGTAATGAACAAAGCAGCAAGTTTTTGTTGTCACTTCATTTGCTTCCCCCTTCCCGAGATTCATCAAACTTAAATTTCTTATCATAAGCAAGATTTGATTTAATCAATTTTGTTTACACTTCAAAATCTGTTGTTTGTCTAGGATTACTACATCTAGGCAGACAAAATCCAGATGACCACTTGATGGCAGAGAAGTTAAACTTTTTTCTAGGTCTATTTGCTCTCATCTAATAATTTTCTGGATTTTGGCAGCACAGATATGGCAACCCTATGAAAGTTAGTTAAATCTCCTCACATTCCCATAATAGATTTTTAGATAGTAAAGGGCAAATATTATAGAATGGTATCCATCTCTTCCAGAATTCATTGAGAACAAAATAATTGATTTTGTGTGGGCATTATTTCCATTTTTTTTATTATAAAAGCTCTATTGATGCTATAATTCTATGGAGAGTAAGCCATGGAATTCATTTGAATCAGCCACAATTGTTTGGACATTGCATCCTGTTAATAATGTTCATTATTGTATATTGTGGCTATCGCTAGAAGTGAGTCAGATGTTCCAGGTAAGCAGTAAGGAAAAAAAAAACTGCTTTTGTTTTCCTCTTGGATGGGAGTGCTTTGTTTTAATGAAGCTTTGAATGAACTCCCAGACTGTTTTGTGAAACAGTTCTTACTTCACTTGGTTCTCTGCTTCCATTGTTTTCTCCAACATCTCTTCTGGAGTTT
>JANHZU010004745.1:25090-45033 GCA_032468055.1 Acrochordus granulatus
TTTCCAGAGAATAGCAAGGAGAGATAAGAAGGCCTTCTTAAATGAGCAGTGCCAAGAAATAGAAGAAAACAATAGACAGGGAAAGACTGGAGAGCTCTTCAAAAAAATGGAGATATCCAGGGCTGATTTTGTCAGCCCTTAGTGATAGTCAAGACAAGAAGCACAAACCATGAGTACCCTTTATTGTAAGGTTACAGTAACAGAATCTTATATATCTAAAAGTACATTTCTTCCCCTAGTACAAGAAATTAGGGAGGGTCCCTTTTGAGACATTTGCCATTCTTCCTTTGCATCTGTGGGATCAGCTGTCTTTTATCTGACTGTTTCCTTATCTGTTCCTCAGCCTATTGTCTCTTAGGGACATGCTCATATATTACCATTTTAAATTATTTATGGAATATATAAAATATAAATATATATCAATCACTGGAAGATTGTGATGCTGGGAAAGATTGAAGGCAGAAAGAGAAGGGGACAGCAGAGGATGAGATGATTAGATTGTATCATCAATGCAATGGGCATGGTTTTGGGCAGACTGTGTGAGGCAGTGCAGGACAGGAAGGCATGGCACAATGTGGTCCATGGGATCAAACATGACTTAGAAGAGCAAAGAGTCAGACATGACTTAGCGACTGAACAACAATATATAATCAAAAATATTTAATAAAATTTCAAAGTATTTTAATTATAAATAGCTAAGAGGTAGTTGTGAAGTGACATTGTATTGTCACTTCTCCAACCATCTGCAGCCTCTCTGCCTTCTTACATTCCAGTTAATTTTCAAGGAAAAAAACATAATAAAGGTCAGGAAGTAGAGAAAATCAAGAAAGTTTTAGAACAATAGATTGTAAAAAAAAGCAAATGTGTCTTAGAAACAATGTTTCTAATTGTTCAGTAATTTCTTTTCTGATATCAATACTCTATAAAATTCAGTTATAAATATAAAATGACTATGAATTTTCAAGAACAGTGTTTTTTTTAAAGAGTAGGAGTACTATACTCACAACAGCTTTTTACTATAACTACCAAGAGATAATATTTTTCTTATCCATATATCTGACATTTCATGAGTCAGTTTCTCCTCTAGTAATATTGTGGCAAATGCATGCAAAGTTTTTTGTCAATGTGAGGATCTGGAATAATGTGAGGAAGACAAAGAACTAGTGAGGAAAATTGTCTGAGGGTTCCCAAACTAAAATATGTTAGTCAAACTGTACTGAACTTGCAGTAGTACTTCCTCAACACTGGGTAAACTGCTGGGTGTTTTTGGCAAATGAAGAAACAAGCACTGCAAAATAGATATATTTAGGTAACAGCATTGCATTAGATTTGCTAAAAATGGGCTTTTGGCCTTTCTGGAGAAGGAGTGATGGAGATTCCAGATAAATGTTAAGATAAATATAAACAGAATTTCAGTAAGATTAGTAGTGATGACTATCATGAGAACTTTAGATTTTCCAGTTGAACAGACATACACCCACACACATGCACAGAAGGTAATAAATTCAAAAACACTATTTAAAGTGTGGCCAGTTTTGAAGCAACTATGAGCAAATAATAAGGTTGGTGTAATAGCTAAAGCACCAGACCAGAAATTAGGAGATGGTGAGTTTTACTCTCACCTTAGGCACAAAATCTGCTGGGTAATATTGGGTCTGTCACTCTTCTCAGCTCTTAGAAACAGACATTGGCAAACCTTTTCTGAAAAATGTTGCTAAGAAAGGAATTGTCCAGGAAGTTATCAAGTATCAACATCGACTCACCCTCAAAAGAAGCAAAGAAGAAACATGAAGTTTTCCTTTAGGTTCATGCTTTCAAAATGAAATAATCTATGCCATAATAATGAAGGAGTATATATATGTTCTTGGCCCAATTTCAGTTATGGCTCTAGTTGAACTGGATCTTAAGTACTATTACTTCTGTAGTAATGGTAAAAATTTGTAAACATTTCCCCTGCTAGTTGTGTCTGACTCTAGGGGGCAGTGCTCATCTCCATTTCATAGCTGAAGAACCACCATTGTCTGAAAACACATCTATGGTCATGTGGCTTGCATGACTATATGCCAAGGTGCATGAAATGCTGGTACCTTCCCACTGAGATGGTACCTATTTATGTACTTGCATTTTTACATGCTTTTGAACTACTAGATTGCCAGGAGCTGGGGCAAGAACAGGAGCTCACCCTGTTACACGGTATTGCTTGGGTCTCAAACCCGGGCTGCTGACCTTTTGGCTGACAAGCCCAGCATCTTAACCATTGGGCCACCATGCCCCTTATAATAACAGACATATTCCCAAACATATTAATTTTCTTGTATGCACCAAAATGCTATGCATTTTATAGGAAACATCTTGATGTTTAAACACACTTGTATCTCTTGTTTCTAAGAGCAGTTATTAGCATCACTGCTTTTGCTTGCAGTTCTGATCATGTCAATTTGAATTAGAACCTCACTCAGGAATGAAATGTTAACTGAGGTTAATTTTAAAAACTTATCCTTTTTATTGTCTTGTGTTTGCTTGTTGTTGTTTTTTCCTTCTTCTTCCCCATACTGATTGACAGATCAATTAGAGCACAAGACTTCCTCTTGTAAAAGGAACTTGATCTTAAACTATAACTTTATTTATTAGGGCTGTGAAGGTCTTCAAGGGGATGTTTTGCTCTAGTGTAGTCTCCAATAAAGCTCTCCCTTAAGCCTATCCTGTGAAGCAATGAGTGCATTTTCCATGTCCCTTTACCTGCCTTGCTTCCTCTAACAATTCCAGTAGCTTGTGCTGTTCATCAAGCCACTTTACTGACCACTGCAAATGTCACTCAAGACAAATTATATTGCCTTTTGTCTCCGTGGAAATGATATTACCTCCATGAGAGAAGAGGGGATTTTATCAAAGCAAATTGAAGCCATGTGATCCAGGCCCAAAATAAATAGATGGAGATATTTTATTCATGATGATTCATTCACAGTAAAAGCATAGATGATTCTCATATTTCTATGCTTTAAGAATTATATTAGGGTTGTCAATTTGTATTTTTATGTGAATTCAGGAAAATGTAAACCTCTCTTGCTAGCTACTTATCTTCTGTCCTGAATTTTGTGCTGCCAACATTGTTGGTAGACAGAATTGCAATTAGCAAAGTGACACAGTGTGGTTTAGCCTTATTTGGAGTATAGACATAGAAAGGACTACTAGTTTAGTACTTAACACAGTATTAGACAAGTCTTTTATTTTTCCTGTTTATAACGATGAATTGTGGAGGGGAACAAAATACAAATATTTTCATTCCTCTTTCACTTAATATTTCTATTTTGTATGTAGATTTTATAATACCATTTTTTTAATACAATGCATGAGAGGAAGAGTTTTATTTATTGTTTATTTATAAAAATTATATGCCGCCAAACTCAAATATGACCCCCTGATATTCATTTCCCATACTAGGCGATATTTTGTGGACATGAATTTTAGATATATGCTTATTTGGTAAACAGTATATACACACATACACATATCATTATTTCTTTAAAAGAAGGAGTGAAAACCAAAGTTTTCTTTGGTTTAGGAAATGCAAATTTCTCCTCAGACTTTAATTAAGAAATATAACTTCTAAGCCAACACAGGAAATTGCATCCTTTTGTTGTTGTGGAGGCTAATAAGGACTTTAATGAAGAATGAAAAGGGCAGACTATTTACCTTGACAGAGCTGGGATATTCCTTGCTGAGAGATCTATGTAAGTCCTTTCCTTTGTAATACTAGTTTAAAATGTAATGTTTTCCTATGCTAGTTTCTGATAGCCTACAATAAAAATTTCTCTATGTTTCTCATTTCAATATAAAGGATCTACTGCATCTTACAGTTTCTAAGTAATCAGCTCCAGTCCACCCCAGATAAGCAGTACTTCCAATAGCAAAATTATAAGGGATATATGAACCTGGGACTATGACATGTTCAGTCTTTCTGAAAAGGTAGTCAGGAAACAGATACAGTGTTTGCTTTTGGTTTCAGAGGACTGAAAAAAAAGAAACCTTTGCCCAAACTTAGTAATCTCTCTGAAAGAGAGTTTTGAGAATTTTTGTCAAATATTAGTGGGAGCTAGATTTTAACATTCTGAGAGAATTTAGTTCATGATTTGCAGAACTCAGATTTGGTCTTCTTCCCTTCCCTTGATATTCTCTGGAAATCTGCATTCACTTGGATATATCCTTCCCTTTTTCCCTTGCCTTTTGCTTTCCTTCTTTATTTAGCTATTTATAAAGTTTCATCAGACAGCCACTTTGCTTTCTTGCATTCATTTTTCTTTGAGATTATTTTAGTAGATACCTCTTATACAGTGCTGAGAGGTGCTGTGGTGCAAGTATTTGAGATACTCAGCTTGATAACTGGAAGGTCAGTGGTCTGACTTCAAGACCTGGTGCTGTCATGCAACAGAGTGAGCTCCTGTTGTTTGCCTCAGCTCCTGCTAGACTAACAATTTGAAAGCATGCAAATGCAAGTAGATAGATAGATAGATAGGAACTGTCTACTTCAGCAGGAAAGGTAACAACATCTTTGAGCCTTTGGCATCTAGTCATGTGTCCACATGACCATGGAAACGTCTTCAAATAAACACTGGCTCTTTGCCTTGGAAACAGAGATGAGCACTGCACCCTAGAATTGGTCATGACTAGCAGGAAAACCTTTACCTTTACTTGTACAGTGTTATGCACCTCTATCCATAGCTCTTCAGGCACTCTGTCTACCATTAATCCTTTAAATCTGTTCCTCACTTTCACTGTATGTTCATAAGAGATGTCATTGAGATCCACTGTATGTTCATACCTGAATGGCACAGTGGTTTCCCTACTTTCTTAAATTTAATCCTAATTGTTTCAATAAGAAGCTCATGATTTGAGCCACAGTCAGCTCCAGGTCTTGTTTTGACTGACTGTATGGAGCTTCTCCATCTTCGCCTGCAAAGAATATAATCAATCTGACTTTGGTATTCACCATCTGGTGATGTCCATGTATAGAGTCACCTCTGTAAAAAAGTGTATTTGTCATGACAACTGTATTCTCTTGACAACATTTTACTAGTTTTGCCCTAATTCATTTTATACTCCAAGGCCCTACTTGCTTGTAATATTTTGACTGTACAGTGGAACTTTGGATTTCAAGCACCTTGGTTCATGAGGTTTCTACAAGATGAGCAAAATTTTTTAATAACATTTAATTGGTTAACAAGTGAAAACTTGTAAGATGAGCACCATGTGATGATCTTGTGTGGGAAATCTCACAATGGAGCCGATGGTTCTTCTCCCTCACTGCGTAAAAAGTGTAAATTAAGTGAAAGTCGTTCAAGAGAAGGAACTCCTGAAATTCAAATTCCAGATTCTCCTTCCAAGCAATCCCCCTCCCCTTCCTCTCCTCCCTCTTATCTCCCTCATGCCAGCCAGGACTCTTCTCAAAGCATAGAAAGATTAACCCTCCATCTTCCCTGTCTCTCTCTCTCTCTCATACACAGACACAGCCCTCCTCGCATGGCACCATCCAGCCCATCCCCCTCCTGCCCACCTCTCACAGCATGGAGGCAGGTTATGATTATAAATGTTTTCAAACCACCCAGGAAAGACCTCCGGAAAGACTTTGCTGAGGGAAAAGGCCATTTTGCTCTTGAGTGGCGGTGGCAGCGGATCTTCCCGATTCAACTGGGCCACCCAGACAGTGCTGGCTGAGCAGCAGCTAATGGCTAGAATCTGCCTCAGAGCAGATCCATATATGCTGGTTCATTTGTTCTATTTTTACTTTATATTGCATATTAATCACTGTTACTTGTTTAAGATATTAGGGACAATCATTTCTACATAAAATACCATTGAAAATTATTTTTGTATGAGTATTTTTGGGGCCATGGAATGGATCATCCAACTTTACATTGCTTCCTATGGGAAACCTCGCTTCAGTTTAAGAGCAATTCAGACTAAGAGCATTCTTCCGGAATGAATTAGGCTTGCAATACGAGGTTCCACTGTACTTGTGAGGATTCACAAATCAGATTCTTATCCAAAGACAAGACTTTATTATCCTAAGCTTTCAGGCTTTCAGGCCCCCTCTGGAGCTCATCCTCAGAGGATGCAAACATCACCGCACACAATCCACAATGAACACAAAAATGTCTTTTACACAAGTCAAGCCATTTATATAGAGTTAGTCTTCTTGCCCTTGATTGTGTCATTTCTCTCCTCTTAACCATGCTGCTGTAACCACTGAGACATTCTACGGAGGCTCACATGGATTACTCCCTTGCTCCTCATTAACAGCACTTGTGAAAATGCCAAGGCATCTAAGAAGGTGGGGGGTGCCATGCTATACATAGCCTCTCTAACATATGCTCATTAAAACTTAAGCATCTTCCTCCTGCTGTTAATAGTCAGAGGCTCCTCTTGCAGTATTTGAGACTCAGGTGTCTGAAGGCATCCAAGACTGGAGATGAGCACTGTCTGGAACATAACCTCTGCATTTATATGCATGATCCATAGAACTTACATTCCAGGTTCCTATATAATATTGTTCTTTACAGCATTGGACTTTCCTTTCACTTCCACACATATCCACAGCTGAACATCTTTTTGGCTCAGCCACTTCACTCCTTCTGGAACTACTTATAATTCCCCTTCACTGTTCCCTTGTGCGAAGCTCATCTTCTGGCATCATATCTTTTGTTATTGTCCATGAGGTTTTCCTGACAAGGATACTGGAGTGGGTTGCCATTTCCTTCTCCAGTGGAGTCCTGTAGCCCATTTTTCACCACGTATTCAGAAACTCCATATCTAGCATGGTCCTTGTTGATCTGGATGATGACCAGATATTTCTGTAAATTATGTATCACATATTTTTTTATGGGAGGGAGTCATTCTTTATTTCCATAAATTCAATTTAGCATGGAAAAGAGGATTGAGTCTTTTTTTATGAGACATTACATTTCACAGCTTTCCAACTGATATAATTGTTCCCAGAAATACTAGATTCTAATACTGTCCATCTAGCTAAAGATGTTGTATATTCAAAAGTTGTTCATATCAGAAAGTTAACACCATTGGTTGGATTCTATGTTTATATTTGACTATAGTTAAGCTTGATGATATAACTCCAGATTCATAAAACCAAATCCTCATTAATTGGTAACTGCATTTTCTGTAAAGATATTCTCAGAATTAAAGAACCCCATAACATTTTGTTAGCAGTTTATTTACTGATATTTGAACAGAAATTCAGAATATAAATTAATCTGGGAATAATATTCATTTTGAGAACATTCAACTTTCCTCAAAGGTTGAGGTTTAATAACTTTCATCTATCCATATTTGAAGAAACCTTTTAAAATATTTTGTTTATGTTACATATTACTTAGTTATATTTTGGTTTACAGATAGGTCTATGACATTTTAGAAGCAAATGCAATGCAAAAGAAAAGCTGTTGAGTGAATTCAAGGAAGAGCTCAAAGGCATTTATATGGATACTATGGGAAGTTTATTAGAAAATAAATTTAGGAGGAGTTCAGTAACTTCTGAGAAAACAGATGTTTGGACATATGTCTAAGAGTATGTGATACGCTTATAATGAGTGTCTCCATCTGGATGTGCGCCTTTATTAACATACAGTATACATCCTTTAGATGGTTAGGTTTTGGGTATGAATGGAAAATGTTACAATTCAGGTAGTTATAACTAATTTATTTATACATTATCAAGATCTCTATAGTGACACATAATTGGCTGACAGTGACACAAAACCATATTACTGCACAAACACAGTAGGATTTTACATTCTGCGTGGCGTTCCTGCCAATGTTATACACATCAGTCTAATATCATATCAACAAATATGGTTACCTCCAATGTCATCTCAGTAATTTAAGTAGTTAATGTTTACCTCGTAAGTAATTCATCATTATAAACAATCCCACTGGTATTGGGATATTTAAAGAAAAAAAAAACATTTTTCCTTCTGGGTTGGAAATATCTTCTTCCCATGTAAATTTGAAACCCCATTTTGGTAAATAATAGCTTTGGACTATGGATAGCCTGTGGCCTATACTTGCGGCTTCCTGAGCCCCCTTTCCTTTGCATTTTTTGTTTTTGTAGATTGTAAAAAAATGTATTATTCTGATTCTTTTCATACTTCTCTACCACCATTTTTAGAGCATTGCCATCCAATACAATTGTGCAAAAATAGTGAAATATGGACTTCAGATTATAAAAGGCAATGACACCAGAGGAATATCTTTATTAACAATAATGGATTCTCAAAGTGATGGAATTCTCTACTTGAAGGATTGATGGGAAACATTTGTATGAAAACTTAAAGGAAGAAGAGAATTGAGCTAAGAAAATATATACTCTTTGGGGCAAATTTTTTCCCCTGCAAAAATTATTTCAGCAGTGATGGGCATTTTCCTTTTTCTGCTGAAAGGATCAGAGGAAGTGACATCTAATGATACATTTTATCCTTTCAAGACCAATATTTATTCACTGAAAAACTCAGGTGACAAAGAGTCTCTCTTTTCTCTGCTGAAAAGAAAAGAGAACTGGCTTGGGAAGGAACGCTATAAAGTGCAATTTGCATCATTTGATTCCAGTTCTTCCTTGAAGAATACATTACACAGTGAGAGAAATACCACTGTGGCTGCAAAAAAATGATCAGAAGGATGGAGAGTCAGAACTGGAGAATATCTTTTTTTTGTCTTGTGAATCTTCTGAGCCCACTTATTCTCTTTTCTGCACCTTATGAGCTCCCTCTTCTGACATAGATGTTGGCCATTATTATTAATCAACTGGAAAATGTAAATAAAAAAATTGGCTTATTCAATAAATGCACTGAATTCAGGAATTCTGGCAAGATTATATTAAGTATAAAGAAAAAGTCTATTTTTATAAGAGGTAATAGAAGATAGATCATTTTCTAATTCTATTAATAAAGTCTTGTATCCAAAGAAAAGCAGTTAGATTCTATACAGCTGCACTTCTTAGGATATAATTAAGCTTTCTTAGGCATATAATAGAATCAAATCCTTTTAATTCTCAGAGAGATTATCTTATGATAATCAAATCCCTGGGGTTTTCTTATTGTACTTGCAGTATATCTTCTAAGAGCAAGCAGTAGGTTTATATTCAAGATAAATATAACTTAATATTTTTATGTTTTTAATTTGATAAAGTCAGTGTTACCAGAGAGCATCAACTCCATTTACAGTTTGATTTGCCGAATTAAGCTGATGAACAAATACTTGAGTGTTATTTATCAGCACTTCTACTCATTGATCTTTGAAAGTACATGGTATTTTCAGTATTAGTATTTGTTTTCTTATCTCTGATCAAACAGGTACCTTTATTTTCAATAACGTTTCTTACTATCCCTAAAATGCAGTTGACTTTTTTTTACAGTGGATGCACACTGTGTGGACACTTTCATTGAACTGATTAGTCCAAGATGTCTTTCCTCATCCATGATTACTAGCTCCTATCCCATTAGTTTGGATGAATAGTTAGGATTTTTGACACCAGTGTGTATCAATTTACATTTGATCATGTTGAATGCCATCTATTATTTTCTTGCCCACTCCACTAATGTGCATATATCCCTTTGAAGCTGTTTGCAGTCCCTTATTATATTTTGTACTCTGAACATTATTTTACCCTTTTCTCTGCTTTCAACTTCTGGCAATCAGTTTCATTGTTTCCAGGAAAGGGTGCCTTATGAATACTGCTCTCTATACAAAAATTCTATCCATCTATACAGCAAATCTCATTAAATTAATTAAATTCCCTCTTAAGACATAACAATAATCATATAGAAATTTAATTAATAAATAATAAATAAAGATCATTTTAAATGAAAATCAGAATTTATAACTTGAAAATTAATATAGCAAATTCTATAACATTTGGCATATTTATATCTTAACAGTTATCTGATTTTCTCAAATTTTATTTTAATGCTCTTATATATTTTTTTTTTAATTATAAATATTGAAAAAAGATTTTGAGAATAAGTTATACAACTCAGAATATCTTATACTTTATTTTTTGGACCTATTTTTTTTTTGAAGGTATAATTTTCTTCTTGAAAATTTCACTCAACCTCAAAGAGATTCAAAGAGACAAACACAGGAATGTTAAAAATATTTAATTATTCTGACCTCCCACATTCTAGATAATGGGAGGGCAGACCTTCATTTTCTCTAATTCATTCTTCTTATCTGGATGAGTCAGGATCAATAAATGATTAAATTGAATCAAGCCCCTTTTATAACCCAGGATCCAGGTACAAAGTTGATTGATCATTTGCCATTTGCATTACACCCCTTCTCATAAATAACATGAAAGTGAGTTTTAATCTTATGGAGGATCAACAGGTAAGACTCAGTTCCTCCCGCCAACAAAGGAGATAGAGCATAGTGAAACAGATGCCAAGACTTGGTTTCCAGGTGTCCTTTGGCAGCAACTCAGATAACATGCCAAGTTCTGTTTAAACATGCTCACTTGAATCCTGCTCAGCCAGTCAAGACAAAAAAAAAGTTTTTGTCCTCAGTTTTTTGCATAGTATTCATTATGTGAGTGCTCTTATTAAGCTCCACTCACCACTGACTTCTTGCAGGCAGTTATGCCTTCAGTAAAGTTATCTAGAGGGGAAAAGCCATCACAGATATGGCTGTATCTTCATCAGATTTCATATGAGTCAGGAACCTTAATAATTGGGTCTTGACTCATGTGAAAGTTAATGCAATTGCAGCACTGCACAATATTTTTTTTCTTCTGCATACACTTGGGCTTAATATATGTCTGTCTATAAGAAGACATTTAAATGTCATCAATAAGATCAGAACATTCATGAGGGAACTGCAGAAGTTTTTCTGACTGTTTGAAACTGGCTTAGTGAAAAAAAAGATTCATGCAATATACTGGAAGAAAAATTGCCAGTAAGAGAAGGAATCCATAAAGATTTCACTTTCACAAGTGGTAATGCAGTGGAATTTATTTCAGGAGTAAACATTTAAAGGGAAGAGAATGTAAGTTCTCCATGAATACTGAATTAAAAGTTAACAAGTAGATTGAAAGATGAATTGTTGTTGTTCTACCACTCAGTTATGTCTGACACTTTTGCTACTTTTATCTTCAAAATATTATTTGTGGACTGTAGCATGCTGGGCCCCTTGTCCTGTGCTGTCTCCCAGTGTCCACCAAAATCCATACCTATCGCATCCACAATTCTATTGAATCATCTTATCCTCTGCCGTCCCCTTTTCTTTTTGCCTTCAATCTATCCCCATATCACATACTTCACCAGTGAGTCTTTTCTTCACATTAGTCAGCCAAAGTATTTGAGCTTCAGCTTCTGGGTTGATTTCCTTTAGGATTGACTGGTTTGATCTCCTTGAAGTCCAGGGACTCTCAAGAGATTTCTCCAGAACCACAATTTGAAGGCATCAATTCTTCGGCACTCAACCTTTCTTATGGTCCAACTCTCACAGCCATACATTACTTTAGGGAAAACTATAGATTTGACTATATGGACCTTTGTCAGCAAGGTGGTGTCTCTGCTTTTTAATATGATGCTAGGCTTGCCATGGTTTTACTCCCAAGGAACAAACATTTTTTAATATCATGTCACTGTCTGCAGTGATCTTGGAGCCCAAGAAGGTAAAATCTGTCACTGCTTCCAGGTAAGGTGGTCTGGTATTCCCATCTCTTTATGAGTTTGTCACAGTTTGTTCTGATTAACACAAAGACTTTAGCATAGTCAGAGAAGCAGAAGTACAGTAGATGTTTTTTTCTGGAACTCTCTGATTCAGCAAATTTTGGCAATTTATTCTCTAGTTCCTCTACCTCTTCAAAACCCAGCTTCTACTTCTGGTAGTTCTTGGTTCACATACTGCTGAAGTCTAGCTTGCCGTATTTTGAGTATAACCTTGCTAGCATGTGAAATGAGCGTAATTATATGGTAGTTTGAACCTTCTTTGGCATTATCTTTCTTTGAAATTGGAATGTAAACTGACCTTTTCCAATCCTTTGGCCACTTTTGAGTTTTCCAAATTTGCTGGTATATTGAGTGCAGCACTTTAACAGCATCAACTTTTAAAATTTTATATAGTTCAGCTAGAATGCCATCATCTCCACTAGCTTTGTTGTTATTAATGTTTCCTAAGGCCCATTTGACTTCACTTTCCAAGATGTCTGGGTCTAGGTCATCAACTACACCAGGGACATCCCTATATCAGGGACATTCAGAAGTTTCTGGTATAGGTCTTCTGTGTATTCTTGCCATCTCCTCTTAATCTTTTCTGCTTCTATTAGGTCCCTACAATTTTTTTTCCTTTATCATGCCCATTTTTGCACAAAATATTATCTTGATATATCAATTTTTCTAGAAGAGAATTCTAGTCTTTCCGAGTCAATAGACTATTATTTTCCTCTATTTTTTGCATCGTTCATTTAAGAAGGCCTTCTTATATCTCCTTGCTATTTTCTGAAAATCTGCATTCAGTTGGGTATATCTTCCCCTTTCTCCATTGCCTTTTGCTTTCCTTCTTTCCTGAGCTATTTGTAAAGCCTCATCAGAAAGCCATCTTGCTTTCTTGCATTTATTTTTCTTTGGGATAGTTTTAGTAGTTATTTCTTGTACAATGTTACACATCTCTGTCCATAGTTCTTCAGCCACTCTACCAGATCTAATCCCTTAAATGTATTAATTACTTCCACTGTATATTCATAATTGAGATCATACTGAATGGCCTAGTGGTTTTAACGTTACTCTTCAATTTCAGCCTACATTTTGCAATAAGAAGCTCATGATCTGAGCTATAGTCAGCTCCAGATCTTGTATTTACGGACTGTATAGAGCTTCTCCATCTTTGGCTGCAAAGAATATAATCAATCTGATTTTGGTGTCGACCATCTGGTGAAGTCCATGTGTAGAGTTGCCTCTTGATTTGTTGAAAAAGTATATGATCAGTGTATTCTGATGAGAAGATTCTGTAAGCCTTTGCCCTGCTTCATTTTGTACTCCAAGGTCAAACTCTCCTGTTGTTCCAGTTAACTTTTGACTTCCTACTTAAGCATTCCAATCTCCTGTGATGAAAATATTTTTTTTGGTGTGAGTTCTAGAAGGTGTTGTAAGCCTTCATAGAACCAATTTTAGCCTCTTTGGTATCAGTGGTTGGAGCATAGATTTGGATTACTGTGATGTTGAATGGTTTGCCTTGGATTCAAATTGAGATCATTCTGTCATTTTTGAGATTGTACCCCAGTAGCACAAGCAGTTAAGAGCTTAGTCTGCTGGCTTGCTGGCTGGAAGGAATGACCCAGCATTACTGTGCAGCAGAGTGAGCTCCTGCTGTTCCACCTCAGCTCCCACCAACCTAGTGGTTCAAAAGGATGCAAATGAGAGTAGATAAATAAGTACTGCCTCTTCTGGTAGGAAAGGTAACAGTGTCCATGTGCCTTTGGCATCTAGTCATGCCAGCCACATGACCACAAAAGCATCCTTGGATGAACACTGGCTCTTTGGCTTTGAAACAGGGATGAGCACCACATCCTAAAGTTGGTCATGACTGGCAGCGTAACCTTTACCTTTTACTGCTTTTCTCACTCTTTTATTGACTATGATGACTACTCCATTTCATCTAAGGGATTCTTGTCCACAGTAGTAGATAGAGGGGCCATCTGAATTAAATTTGCCCATTCCTGCCCATTTTAGTTGATTCCCAAGATGTCAATGCTCAATCTCATGTGACCACATTTAGCTTACCTTAACTCATAGATCTTACATTCCAGGTTCCTATGCAATATTGTTCTTTACAGCATTGGACTTTCCTTTTGCCTTCAGACACATCCACAGATGAGCCTCCTTTTGGCTTTGGCCCAGCCACTTCACTCTTTCTAGAGCTACTTAAATTTGTCTCTGCTCTTCCCCAATATCATATTGGACACCTTATAACCTGAAGGTCTCATCTTCCAGTGTCATATCTTTTATAGTTTTGTTACTGTCCATGGGGTTTTATGGCAAGGACACTGGAGTGGATTGCCATTCCCTTCTGTATTCCATTTCCATGTCCTGTAGCTCATTTTTCACCAGATGTCCAGGAACACCAACATCTAGTACAGTCCTTGTTGACCTGGGTAATGACCTAGCCAGTATGGATTTCTGTAAATTGCATCTCATACTTTTTATGAGAGGGAGACACTCTTTGGTTCCTCTGATGAGATCTGTCCAGTATGGTTGAACATCTGGCATAGCTTTCACCTTCTTCAGAGCACACAAGCCCCACAACTGCACCAAAGTGGTGCCTCACTGGGAGGAAAATGAATAAAAGCACAAAAATGGAAGGATTAAATGTTTCAATCACCATATTATTTCAGAGGTACAAATTGAAATGATTCAATAAAAAAAGTTAAGGAGAAAAAAATAATTCTGTGATACGAGACATAGCTAGAGTTTACAGAAAAAAATAGTTAGGTAAAATGACAGTTCAGAAAGGACAGAAGAAAAATATATCTTTATCTGATATGTAATTAACTTATGGAATATTTCATCACAAGACACATTGTCTTCTTAAAATAGGATTACAGAGTCCACAGATGAGAAAGTAATTTTAAGCCACAGTACCTAAATAGATATCATAGCATTATACTGATATTTTATAGCTGTCGTGCTTGAAAATGCTACAGTTAGAGAGAAGAACATCAGGAAGTCGAAGTACCATATACTAGGCTAGAAAATAAAGAAGAAAAATCTTGATGGAAAACCAATTGCATATTGTTGCCAAGAAATCATTATTTAACATTACCATATTGTCATTATTAGTAAGGCATGAAGGAGAAGAAAAACAATACATTTGTATTAAACAGGAGTCAAGCATGAGTGAAATGAGACTACCTAAATAGGGTCTTTACTGTTGTACGATGTTAACTTCTTAGTACCAAAGCTTGATACCAATAGAACCAATTATTTTCATATTCTTCTGGTGAATTTTTTTTCCAAATATCAACAGTTGGATAAAACAAGTTATTTTCAAAAACTTTAACAGACAAGGTGATCTCTGAATAAAAAGAAATAATAATTTGGTCATATTAAAATGGACTATAACAATTATTTATATTAAATGAGCTCAGAGTTTTCTGTAGTTAATATCTAATTAAGTGAGATTAAGTTCTAGTTTGGGTTGTATCCAAACCAAAAACAAAAAACAAAACATGACCTCTGCATTCCCCTTGACTTACCTGTATATTACATTCAAATGTCATTGAAACTAAGATATGAGAAATTATCATGCCAAATTAATGATGAAAAACTAGAGAATGGGAGATAAATGGTGTACACATCTTCACAATTGAAAGAGACATTTCCAGAGGCTAAGGAGAAATGATGTTGAACAGTGTGTGACCTTGATCAATTAAAATATCTCAGCATATCAAGAAGAATCTTTCAGCCCCAGTGCTGTCTCAGCAGTCACTTGGACTGACACTGAACTCAAAATAGCTGATCTCAGCACAAAACCTCTTATGCAAATTTTCAAATCAAAAATATACCACCAGTAAGCAAAGTTTTAGGTTTATTTTGAAGGACATAGGGACTGTAAGTCAAAAGGAAGCAGAAGATATAGAGGAAAGCAGAACATCTTAGAGAATCTTACTCAAAGTTTGTAGAAATCCTATCCTAATTTGTTTTGCTTCTACTTTTCCCCCCTTTTGCTACTTTTATCTTCAAAATATTATTCAGTTAAAATGCATGAAAATTATATTTTTTCCAGTCTATGGAGAATTTCTTTATAAGGTCTAGAGTCAACAAGAATGTGTGGAATTCTAATAATAAATTCCATTACACAGTCAGGAACTTTTAAATTTGTTTTAAATCTTACTTTTCAAGAAAAATATGAATATACAAAATGAC
This sequence comes from Acrochordus granulatus, assembly GCA_032468055.1. Taxonomy (NCBI): domain Eukaryota; kingdom Metazoa; phylum Chordata; class Lepidosauria; order Squamata; family Acrochordidae; genus Acrochordus; species Acrochordus granulatus. The sequence continues at coordinate 41,017 of JANHZU010004745.1, forward strand.
TTGAAGGCAACATGTTTTTAGCAAAGCACCACAAATACTGTTTAATCAAATTTTACCTGTTGCAAAAGGATTGGAAATTAATTAATAAAATGATCTTTACTGAAATGGACAAGTGGTGATGCAAAGCTACAGACCAATATAAATCTGTGCTTCGATCTGAGAAATATATCTAGGAGTATATTGTATCACTGTCTCTGTATCACTGTCTATCCATATGAAGACTCTGAACCAGATTGGTACTTCTCCCTTTGCATTGGTCTCCTGAGGAAATGAAATGCTAGAAGAGAGTGAAATGTGATTGAAGGGAGACAAAGACATTCTGGTTAAACACAAATAAAAGACTATATTCAGAACTAGAACAAGGCAGCAAAACGCTGATATTTCTCTGTCTTTTTTGCAACTACTGATAGCCATCTAGCAGCTCTGTTTAAGGTGACTTAAACATCTGTTGAGCCTTTATGAGAACTATTATTCCTTTTTGGCAGATAAAGTCACCAGATTTGCTTGGAGATGGATTCCAGTTGAACAGGTTCAACTGAGATTCCTGAGGCAATCTTTTGGAGATAACTGGAATAATTATCCTTCTTCTTGAATGCAATTATGATACCTGTCAAAGTAGATAGGATTGTGAACTCAGCAACCTCTTTGTCTATCCTGATCAATCAAGGCCTTCAAAGAAGCAATCCTTGTTTAGATCCCTGCATTGGTTGAAGATTCCCTTCTTTGTGGAAGAGGTTTATCTGTCATGGCTAGTTATCTGGAGAAAACAACTATCTCCAGTTGTTTCTGTCCATTCAATGAGATCAGGTAGAGTGGATGTGCTTTGGTTCCCATTAATTAAACAGTAGCATGACATGCTTCTTCTATCACAGTCTTGCCCTTTAGAATAATACCTCCCTGTAACCAAGATCTGGATAGCACACATCCTGATAATATTCAGGAAGCTGTTAAAGAATTGGTCATTCTTCCAAGGTTTGGGCAGAGTGATGTTGGATATGTGTTTATATGTTTTTGATCATAGTGCTTATTTATTTTCTGGTTTTCTTGCATTGTTTTTTAATTATAAACTACCCAGAGTCATTAGCAGTTGGATGATCTTACAGTGAATAAACTAAATTCATTTTCATTGGCTTCTGATAAATTTCCCGTCTGTAAAATGATCTTTACATTCTTCTTTTCTTATTGCATGATTCCAGTACACCACCTGATACCCTTGTTGATTGTGACCATGCAGATCACATGATCTACATATACTGGCCTTCTTCTTGAATGTAGTTTTGGAAATTAGGCTTCAGTTTAGCTTTGAGATGGGAGAACTTGATAGATGAAATTGTAGGAAAATATTTTTAAGGAGTTTGAAAGAAAATTCAGAAGGATAATTATTAGTCTAATTAATGGTTAGACTAGTCTTAAAATGGTACTTCATTAGAGATGTTTTGGCTCAGATTGTTTTCTCTCTTCTATTATTTTTATTATTTTTATGAACAAGCTTTGTTTTTAATTATAGTTTATTATATATGACACCATTTGCTTTACATGCAAATCACAAATAGGTACATTCTGAAAAAGAATATTACTATAAGCATTTACACATTAAAAACATTTTAAAATATGCATTTCAAATCTTTTATTTTCACATTGTCAGGTATTCTTTTTTAACTAGATGATTTTTGTAAAGGCAGAAAACAATGTATCTATGTGGCATTCAATTAATGCTTGTATAAAATAAAGCAATCAGATCCAATATAATTAAAACTGGTAAAACATGTCTCTTTTTGTTCTCAAATATCAGCCTTTTCTGCAGCTCCATCTTTTGTTTCAAAGTTGAAGCAGGTTTTTGTTTTGTTGTTGTTGTTCAATGCAGATGTGATGATTACAATTTATTTAATGACCCAAATCCACAGTTAACTTAGCTGTTTGGCATGTTTTCTGCCCCAAAGTTATTTTGCTAAGCTTTAGGCATGAATCATAATTCCATATTGCATTCATGATTTGCTTCATTACACATCAACTTATCTTTCTAGATATCATTTTTCTTTTAACTGATTCAGTGTAAATATTTTTAAAAAATGTGTCCCTGGTGAACATATTTATCTACCATGGTAGATATATGCTTTTTGCTTTGGGATGAAAAAAAAAATCTCCTAAGAAAAAACTAAACTTTTGGTTCCTAAATACAAAGAGTGGAATTCCAGTAGAATTTCAGATGCTATTAGGGTTAATGGTAGAGAATCAATTAATGTTTCCATTCTCTTTTATGGAATTGATTATGTACCATTAACTCATTTTTTATTCCAAGTGAGCAGATAATTTTCCATGATGATCCATCCCTGACTTGGTTTTTCAGATCCTTCAATCCTGAAATCATCACCACTGTAACTGAATCTATCCACTTTGCTGTTGGCCATCCTCTTCTCTTTCCTAATATGAGAGTATCTCAAGAGAGTTAAAGTCTTTCAATAATGTGTCCAGCGTAGCATAATTTGAGCCTGGTCATTTCTGCTTCAAATAAAAACTCTAGGTTGATTTGTTGTAGGAAATATTTACCTTGGATAAACATATATTAAATATTTTGTTTGTTATAGAACTGGACTTCTCCTTAAGAGGTACTGTGATAAGAATGACCATTTCTTTATGTATGCTGTATTCAAATGTAGATATTCATGTATTCAAATGCATGAATATCTATCTTCATTAGATAGGGTCTCTCTGTACAGAATATGCACTGCAAAAAAAAAAAAGAGCAGATGTTGGAAAATGCTTTGGAAGCTGGACTTGGAAGAAAGGGATAGGTTTCCTAGTACTTTGAGCTAATGGAACATGATATCTTGGAAGACCCACAATGGATATGGAACATTTGGCAGAATAATACCATAAGTTATTTCTTTCTCCATTGGAATGGACAGGTTTACTCATCTTGTTTCTCAGAATTCTCAACTCAGAACTCTGACTAGGTTAGTAGGATTAAATTGTCAGACCCATAGGAAAAGTGTTAAATATCCAACATTAACTATCTGAAGTTAATCATCTGAAGCAAATGCATGAATATCAGTAAATTCAGTTTTGCTGTACAAACATAGAACCAACTTCTAAAGGTTGGAAGAGAAACAGAGACTGAGACAGAGAAAATTATTTTCAGGTTGTCAAGTTTTACATATTGTGATACCTAGGACTGGATTGTGACATATCTTAAACTGAATAGAGAAACCTGATTATAGAAGCATGTAGAAAAATAAATAATTTTTAAAATCCCATTGGTCTCTGCTATCAGTTAACAACTATATACTATGTAGCCACTTTTATGGCAGAAAGAGTAGTGATTTACTAAGCTGGAGAAGTGAACTCCTCAGTAAGTTATGGTGTCTGTAATGTCTGATCTCATATAAGCATATGTCAATCTTCAGAGGAAAGGTATCAATGTTAAGAAACATATAATATCTGTAAAATATTGATTGAGTGATTGATTATGTCCCATCAAGACAATTTTAACTCTTAGTGATTACAAAGATTTTTCTCCAGGACCTGTACAATATAGAATTGGAATCGGAAGAGTTGCGGGAACTGAAAAGGGTGAAGAGATGCCTGGAGTGTCACTGGCGGAAGACAAGGGAAGAATCTGATCGGACACAAGAAGTCTATCTTGTGGCAATCAGGGCAACAAAATGGGATTATTTCTCTGCCTTTATTGCATCTGCAGAGTGCCACCTGTCGGCTCTGTTTAGGGTGACCCACTGCCTTTTATGTAGGGGGGAGCCGATGGTCCTTCTTCAGGGCCATGAGGAAGAATTTGCAGAGCACCTGTCAGATAAAGTCACTCAGATTTGGTCCCAGTTGGATGCTGATTGCGAGGTAGAGCCAGTGGAGATGCCTGGGGAGGAGTCTTGCCCAGTAATCTGGGAGCAATTTGATTCTGTTGTTCCTGAGGAAGTGGACAGGGTCGTCGATGCAGTCAGTGCAACCACTTGCCAGTTAGATCCTTGTCCCTCCTGGTTGGTGAAAGCCTCCAGGGAGGTGACT